>JALPQI010010432.1:0-49619 GCA_025490895.1 Thaumatotibia leucotreta
CTTCTTGCCTCTATTCGCCAATCACCGTGGTGTTTAGGATTGATCTTGCTTCCATTTCTCTTGGGGATTCTAGTCTAATATCTTGTTTTAGATTTTGTAGAGAGTAAGACCAATACAGTAATTAATTTATTTCTATAATTTATTACACTTCTGAATAAATTATTCTTAAGGCCCTTTTCGCTTGATTAAAATAATTGACGATTAATCATTAATGCAAACTGATTATTCGTCATGACAGGTAAAATTTTACTTGGATATTTTTGCCGTGTAACAACCAATCTTCACTTGTGGGTTAGCTATTTCTACCTGACTGTATTATATGTTCTCATGTCGTTTGGACAGTTTTACCTTTATCTGAATTTAAAATTTAAGACGGTTAGACAATATTACTTGACTATGATATCTGAACGGCGTTTGACCATTTTTATCTACATTTATTTATGAACCATTCCCTTCACTTATCACTTTTTACTACTTACCTACTTTTTGGAATAAAGTTATAAAAATACCTAAAACCATGTTTTTCTTTTTTCACGTGTACCTAAGTAAATTTGTTTACTAGTCACGGAATGTTACTCATGTAATTAAAATGACTGACTATGAAGTTTAATAGTTATTTGTTTTACTAGGGAGCAAAGTGATTGTTTAACTCTCGTGCAAATATTGAAACCCGAGCAAGCGAAAGATTCCAGAATTAGAACCACGAGCGCAGCGAGTGGTTCATAAAATGGAATCTTGAGCGATGCGAGGGTTTTAAGGCACGAGAGATGAACAAGCTTTGCTGCCGAGTGAAACACAACATTTTTCACCACACTAAAGCGAGGAAACATGCGAAATAAAACTCAAACATAACAAATTAGAAGGTATTTATTTGCAAGTCCTCAACTTCCAAAAAATAAACAAATCAACAAATAATAAAACAATAACCTCAAATATTTATCTCGAATATTTATTATATTCTAAAGAAAAAAATATTCGGATGCGTTCTGAAATTTGCATAGTGTCAAAACTTTCATTTTCCTATTGTTTTTATTTGTCGTATTTTTAGAACTTTTTTTAGAAAAGCCTTTTACAACAAAATGTGGTATTTAATTTGGATTTTAGCATATTGAATATAATATTATGAAAGGTTCATGTGTATGAATCTGTTTGAAACTATTGAGTTTTCGAACGTACTGTCTAGTTCAAACGTCAAAAAGCTTATTGCATTCTCAGGCCGTATAAGTTATTGCTTTAGTCTATCCAGAAGATTAAAAAAAATTTACTTTAACCTCTAGAGATTAAAACACAGTTTTGCGCTCTGAAATTGAAGGACAAACAGCGTGTTTACGAGCAGTGTGGTGAAAAATTGTTTCTCATTTTAAATATGTGGATATTACTTAATGATATATTTATGCTATTTTATCAATTTATATATTTTTACGAGAATATAAAATATCCCAACTAGCAAAATGTAGTCATATAGAAGTTGAGACAACGTTTTGCATATAACTTCTAGTCTAATTTGGTTGGTCATATAAACGTAAGGTAAACGGTTATAAAAGGCAAAAGTGGCGCAAATTATACGACTTATTGGTGAGATAAACGTTAAATAAAGGTTTGCATGGCGACTTAAATCGTTTATTAAAGGTATTGTAACGATTAAGGAATGACCAAAACGTTGTATAAAGAGTACAACAAACACCTTTACGCGACCTAAATATCAAATAAATGTTTTATTACTGACCATTTTGTTTTATAGACGGTTTAGTATAACCCTTACTCATTGCTTATCGGACTTTTAAGTTACATAAATGTTTTTAAGTTTTATTTATAAAACTGCTCCTGACATTTATTTTAGATACGCGCAAAACTTGGTGTGTGTGACAAAAAAGTGTACGGAAAAATAATACAAGGTAATTTTATAAGATTTGTAATAGAAATTATTGTTCTATATATTGAGCATTTGCACATTTGGCGTGAGCTGAATTCGTATGGGAAGGTCACTTTACCGTTAAAGTTTATGATGATATACAGTTTTTTGCTGTCGCGCTCTTAATATATGCCAAATAATTATAATTTATAACAATATTTCTTCATATTTTATTATAGTTAAGATTAGCCATTTTGGAACAAGTCATGGATTTATACTTATACGACTACAATATAACTTTATCTTAAGTAAAGGTTTTTATAACGACTAGAAATTGTCCGCCATTACTAAGCCGCCGTTACTAGTCCGCCACTTCGTTTGTACCGTTTCCACGATGTAACGTCCATGGTTTTTTTCTTTTAAATAGTACTGTGATGCTCACGAAATGGCGACTGATGTTTTATAATATTAATTTCAAATCGACTATAAATTGCATGATGTTTTATAACCGTAACTTAAAATCAATTTAAAAACATATAGTCCAATAAAAGGAATATAACGAGTTCGGCAACAACTAAAGGTTTTTCAAAGTTTTTGTTTGACGTTAATATAACCAAATGTTGAATAAAGGGTAGATAACAGTCCCGCTGATATCTTTTTGTCATATTGAAGTTACCATCAATACCGCTATATAACTGTCGAGATAAGGTTTTATGATATCACTTATACAACAATAAAATTATGTAGACGTTGTAAAAATGACCTTATTACGACGGTTCTGTTTTTTCTAAACCCTTTATAAGACGAAAACGTTTATACAACTTTGAACATCATTAAGTAAACGTTTTCTTTAAAACCTCTACATGATTGTTGTATAATTAAGTCGCAAAAACGTTTATTTACCATCAGTGTAGGGCAAAACGTAACCTAACTACAGATTACTAACTTCGGTTACATTTTGTAGTTAGTAATCAAGATTTTCGATTTTATAAAATAATCGTAAATGTAGTTAAACATTTAGGTTACTAAATACAAATTGTAATCGCAATCACGGTTACTTTTTATAACTACAAATATGGAGTTTGGCACATCAAGATAGGTTTGCATATCTACGCAAACTCTTTAATGTGCCAAACTCAAAGATGGGTGGGTATCTTTGAGTTTGTTTCTATGGTAATAAGTGACAATAACCGTGTTGACTGACTGTCAGAAGTAACTGAAATTTTATTCGTATATGATAAACGAACTATTAATAATGAACGAGTCTGATGATTTGAGCCATGAGGCGTCAAGTTCTTCTGCCAGCTCGAGGTCGACTTCAGGTGGAAATGGACCCAAAAACTTGCCGTGCATTCTAGACGGCAAGTTTTTTGAACTTTCTAACGAAGAGTCTTCCGACCGTAAACGTGTTGGAATATGTAATTTGTGCCTACCAAAACAAACAAAAATATCTGGTACAGCACCTTCAACGTCCAACTTTATTACCCACTTAAAACGAAAACACGGGGAAACGGCACTTAATGATTTTAAAGAATATTCGAATACGATTAAAAAAACTAAGGTCATGCAACAGAAAACCAAAACACTGGAAACGCAACCACACCCTAAAATATCTCAAGAGGAATTCAATAAAAACATTGTAAAATTTTTTATACACTCAATGATACCCCTCAGAACAATCGAGGATCCATATTTAAAAAAAACATACGAAAATGCAGGTATGTCTCAAAACGGATTAAGCCTGATGAGTCGAAGATCTTTGGGTCGTTTTACGGATAAATATTACACCGAAGAGATATCTGGTATAAAATCATTGCTACAAGATAATTTCCATGTATGCACCACTGCCGACATATGGTCAGGAAAAAAAAGAAGTTTCATAGGAGTCACAGCACACTGGATTACGTCAGATTTACAAAGAAAATCTAGAACACTAGCATGTCGTAGATTCAAAGGGACGCATAGCTACGACAAAATTGCGTTGTTATTGGAAGAAATCCACAGCGAATATTGACTCGATTCGAAGAAAGTATTATCTACGGTTACTGATAACGGGAGTAATTTTGTAAAGGCCTTTAAAGAATTTGGTGTTGAGATTGAGTCTAGTAATTTAGATGAGTTGGAGTTCGACATTAACGAATTCGAAAATGAAGACCCAAATGTTGGAGACGATTGTAATCCTGTGGAAGACATTCAGTCAGAAATTAGTGTGTCTCATGATAGATCTAATGGTTCTCAAAGCCCTGACACTGACCTTTTGTCTAAAGAAAATATTAATACCTCGCCCGAACTGCCAGCTCACTTGAGATGTTCTGCTCATAAACTAAACCTATGTGCAACCACAGATGCCGGAAAAGTGCTTCGTAATAAAAATACCACCCTTTCCAAAATTCATGAGCGGGTAATCAGTAAATGTAATAAACTGTGGAACGCTGCTGGTCGTCCGAAATCAGCAGAAACTATACAAACCATTTTGGGACATACGCTCTCAAGGCCAGGAGATACTAGGTGGAATAGGAATAGGAGCGGTGCAGCGGTGAGCAAGCAAGCCGGACGTGTTCACAGTGCAGCTATTATTTAAAAATATTAATAATTATCGCAACAAGGACAATTGACTCTTAAACCAACAGTAATAGTGTTCATATTTCTGTGCGAGTGTTAAGGGCTTATGACCATACGTGGCCGTGTTGTTTACTACTAAACGCGCTTGACGATAGCAACGTGGTGTCTTATCTTTCTCACCTGTGCATTAGTGTGTTGAACCTTAAGTGCATACAAATACGGATTTAAATACAAACTCGGTGCATAATGAGTTCGCCTAAAAACTCCATCGGTGGATCCCAACCCGATTTATCAAAATTTTGCCATGAAGAACCATCAGATAAACCTCAAATAACATTTAGAAAGCGAAAAGAACCCGACCCGGACTTATCCTTGCGGGCTGAAATCCAATGCCTCAGGAATGATATGAACCAATTCCTAAAAAACTTGTCTTCATCTCAAAACCAGTTAATGACTAAAATGCAACAAGATATCACGGAAATAAAGGACCAAGTAAGTGACATAAAGTTGTCCACAAACAAAGTGATTGAAGAACAAAATAACCTAAAAATTGAATTGGCCCAGGTAAAGACTCAATGTACTCAAAACGAAACTATTATTAACTGTCTCCGAAGTGATATCGATACTGTAAAAAACTCCCAGTCATCCTCGTCACAGTCAAGCAACTTGGCAGTGGCAAACTACGAACAAGTTCTCACGGAGCTCCAGGACCGGACGCAAAGGCAGAAAAATATAATTATTGTAGGTATTCCGGAGTTGAGCACAGAAAACAAATCAGATAAGATAGACTACGACCTAAACGAAGTACGAAAAATTATTCAAACTATAGACATGGACTGCCCCGAGCCGCTAAAAATATATAGAATTGGCAGACAAACCAGTACCAAGACAAGCCGTCCGATTAAAGTCTGTTTTGAAACCGACAAAATGGCCATAAACATTTTACGCAAAAAAAGTAACATAAAAACTGGAATAAAAATATATGCAGATCAGACCTACAAGCAACAACAATATTTAAAGTGCCTTCGGGAAGAATTATCACAGCGTCAGAGAAACGGTGAACAAAATCTCATCATAAAATATATTAAAGGTAACCCGACGATTATATCACAAGCGCCAAAAAACTGACGGCCCCTCAAACTTCATCATCCATAAATACCTATGGCGCCACACTAACCGAATGCGAGAAAGTAAACTATTTTAAACTCGACATATATCAACAAATATCCTCTAGTACATTTTCTCTCAATTTCCTTTATGCTAATGTGCGAAGCATAATTACACCAGGAAAGTTCGACGAGCTCCAGTGCATTTTAAAATGCATTCCAAAAACAACACACTTGATTCTGCTTACCGAAACCTGGATTAAAACAGAAGATGAAGGCAAACTGCTACAACTACCAGGATACTCGCATTACTTTAATACAAGAACTGACACAATAGGTGGTGGTGTATCAATATTTATCCACAACAGTATAGATCACATCCCAACTTTTGAACAATACTCAGGAGGAAACAATTACCTATGGGTGTCATTAACTAAACTTAACATAAATGTTGGAGTGATATACAGGCCCGGTAGAACAAACTTAACCGAATTTTTAACTACGTTTGAGCAACAGCTCAATCTCAACAAAAGATCAATCGTATTTGGCGACTTCAACATTAACCTTCTGGCACGTGACCAAACAACAACCCAATATATTTCTACAGTCGAAGAATCTGGTTACTCTATCCTAAATAATATAGATGAAGAATACTGCACACGTGAGGCGACAACATGCAAGACGATTCTAGACCATGTCTATACTAACCTATTAGAAGATAATTTTAATTTCCATATCATAGACTCCGCAATGTCAGATCACAAACATATTTACCTAGAGCTTTTAAAAAGGTGTCCAAAACGAAAAAACAAAATAAAATATGACGCAGTGGACTATAATAAACTTGAAAAGATAATGGTGGATGAAAACTTTAAGAACACATATCATACTTACTCTGGACTAGAACAGCAAATAAAGAAGGCTATAGAACGGTCGAAGATTGTGAAAACTAAAATATTGAACCTACCTAAAGAAGACTGGATTAACCAAACTATCATCTCGGCGATAAATACAAGGGATAAACTACGGCGAAAACTGAGAAAAGAACCTAATAACGAAGAAATACGAAGGAAATTTATACAGGAACGAAACAAATTAACTGTCAATATTACTAAAGCAAAAAAAGATTATTATTATAACGTTTTTTCGAAGTGCAAAAATGATCCGAAAAAAATGTGGAGTCTTATAAATACGCTATCCAAAAATAAAATAAAATCAAATTATATACCTTCTAAACTCCAGTATCATGATAAAATAATTACAGACCCGCAACATATTTGCGAATGTTTCAATGAATATTTTACAACTATTGGCTCTAACTTATGTAACAAAATCCCAAGCCGATTCAGGCAAACAAATAATGTATCATTAAATGTAAATGCTAACTGTACAACTGAGTTACAACAGCTAAAACCAACCTCAGTTGACGAGGTATCAAAGATCATATCTAGCCTAGACTCAAATGTAAGTAGTGGAGTAGACGGTATTAATACAAAAACTCTAAAATGTATAAAGAATTCCATAGTAAATGAACTAACAGATTGTATAAACACCTGTTTCAGTAATGGCGAGTTTCCGGACTCCCTCAAAATCGCAAAAGTCTCACCAATATACAAGTCTGGGTCGAAAATGGAGCCTGGAAATTACCGCCCAATTTCCGTCTTACCAACAATCTCAAAAATTTTCGAAAGAATAATTCATAATAGACTATCTCACTATCTAGATTCCATTCAATTTTTATTTAAAAGACAGTACGGTTTCCGACAAAAAAGTAATACATCTTCTGCTACTATAGACCTTGTCACCGAACTTAAAAATAACATAGACTCAAAAAATATCGCATTAGGTGTTTTTGTCGACCTCAAAAAGGCGTTCGACACAGTCAGCCACCCTCTGCTTTTAAGCAAATTAAAACAAATCGGTATACAAAACAAGGCATACAGTATTTTTGAGTCATATCTCACAAATAGACGTCAAATAGTTAAGCTAGGCCAGTACGAAAGTTCGCCTCTGCCTATAAATTGTGGCGTACCACAAGGTTCTATTATTGGTCCATTGCTTTTTCTAACATATATTAACAACTTACATGAAGCAGGACTTCAGGGCCATTTAACCTTGTACGCGGATGACACTTGTCTGTTTTATTTTGGATCCTCGCTCTCCAATATAATTCAACAGGCCCAGAAAGACCTAGACCTACTTTTTAGCTGGTTCCAAAGTAATTTATTAACTATTAATGCTGCTAAAACATGCTATGTTGTCTTTTCAGCTAAAAATAAAAAACTTGAACCAAATCTAAACCTGTATATAAATGGCGAACTGATAGAAAGGAAAAACCACGAAAAATATCTCGGCTTGATTCTTGACAGTCAACTCACGTGGAAAGCGCACATAGCTAAAACAAAACCTAAAATAACGTCACTAACAGCTGCTATGCGCAACATTTCAAATTGTCTTCCAAAACTAGTTCGTATTAATATCTATAATGCCCTAATTAAACCCCACTTAGAATATCTTGTAGAAATCTGGGGCAATGCAGCACCATCCAACCTCAAAGATCTCCAAATTGCTCAAAACAAAGTTATTAAGATACTATTCAACTATGACTATTTAACACCTACAAAAACACTTTATCAAAAAACGGGTCTCATGAATTTAAAACAAATATATGTATATAAGACATGTATCTTAATCCGTAAAATACTGGATGGTTCAATACATTCCGAAATCACCTTTAACACTAAAAGTAAACATCAAAGAATGAAACTTAGAAACGCGGATCACTTAGCGTTACGATTCCCTAGAACCAGATACGGAAACCGAAATTTGATGTATGATGGCGCTAAATTATATAACAACTTACCTAAAACTCTGAAAGATATCAAACCGTTTAACAAATTCAAAAACAAATTAAAATCACATGTCATAAATAATATCACATAAAAACTAAAATCGTAAATATATACATATATACTTAATAATACTAATTAGCCTGTAATGTAAAAAAATAAATAAAACAAAAACTACTTACCTACTATCTAAATATTCTTGGTAAATAAATAAAAAAAACATTAATAAACGAATTCACATAAAATACAATAAAAAATATACTATAATATCATACCTAATAACTCAGATTGTAACTAGTTCCTTAACTAACACTTAACTAATACTCCAAAAAGGATATATCAGTAACCGTTAATTAACTATTGCTTAAAAATTTCGTTTAACTGGCCCTGCAAACAGAGTAAACAAGTTACACAAATTCATAACTTCGTCGTAAGTTCCTATTAGTGGCCAATGATAAATAAACCTTTTATTAACGGCATAGGGTCGATTTTTCTATTTAATATTATTGTATCATTATATCATTAGTTATAATAATGCAACTGTTTATTGTTAAACATAATCACACGTGCTTGTTTATTGCGTACCTAACTTGTAATTATTTTTAAGATATCATTTTATAAATTGTCTTGTAAGTGAAATTTCTGTAATTTCTTAGACAATAAAGTTTCTTTAAACCGAATAGTACCTACGACGCCCTAAAACAAATCTATGCCATTAAAGATAAGAGCATTCAGCTTCATGAAGCATTGGAAATCAGTAACCAGTTGCGGCAAAGCGAATTTCAGTACATCCAAGAGTACCTGAAATGCTCCAAACCAATAGCAGAAGCACTTGACATTTTACAGGGCGAAAAAGAAATGTTTTATGGCTTGCTACTTCCATGCTTATTATCTTTAAGAAGAAAGTTAGAAAAATTGTGCAATGAAAATTTTGTTTATTGCAACGTTCTGGCAAAAACGCATCTAGAAAGCCTCAATAACCGCTTCAATGATATCTTTGATTTTTCTACAGCCAAAGCACAAAACGCAGCTATTGCTGCAATGTCATTGCCACGATTTAAAACTAAATGGTTCTCATGCATTTCCACAGAAGATCAAACACGGTTAAAAAACATTTTTAAAGCGGCGATTGCAAAGGAAGTTTCTGAAAATGCTGAATCGATCCCAACACCAAATATTAAAAATACGGATAAAGATTTTTTTGAATTTGATTCCTCTTCAGATTCCGAGGAAAACTCATGTCGAGTCCAACTATCAAAGGCCGATATGATAGCTTCCTATTATTTATCTGATGTGGATCGAGAATTGAGTGTTCTTCACAGGTTTCAAGAAGTAAAAAAGGTGTTTATGAAGTACAATACCCCTTTACCTTCTTCGGCTCCAGTGGAAAGACTGTTTTCATACGCGACAATGATAAATTGCCCTAAATCGCACAAGCTTTCAGACGAGATGTTCGAAAAACGTGTTGTGTTAAAGTCCAATTTAAATTATTATGTTTAGTTGATAAAAAATAAGTAATTATTTTCAAGTTTTTGTTGCCAAGTTTGTCTGCCAAATAAATACATTTCCACCCATCTACGACTTGTATTAATCAACAAGGGCCAATGTTTCAAGATAAAATTATCTGTCAGATAAAGATAAAACCTTGGTAGTTCTGTTAACCAGCGGTGTTCTTCATGCACGTGGAAAAAAGAGGGTGTGATATTTTTATCTGGCAGGTAGCTTTATGTGGGGATTGAAAAATTGGCCCTTAATAGGGTAAATCGTCAGTAACTCGTCACTTTATACTAAAAATGAATTCTGCTAACATATAATTAGAAATCATTTGATATAAGCAAAGTAAAAGTAAATTCTGTTTAATTAACAATGTTATTTTTTAGTAGTAAAGGATGACCAGTTAGGTATTAACGATTTATCCTAGTATACACGGTGTAACATGACTAATCCGAATAATTTTAACAGCGTATTCTTGAGGTCGTAAGGGGCAAAACATGTTATATAAAATTTTCTGGATTTGGCCTAGTTTTAGAGATAAGTATTTAAATGTTTTTCTAAATAATTATTTCGTACTAAGTCAGTAGAAAATATCTGTTTGATTGCAGTGTTGCCACTTGGTGATCTAGTCTAGACATACCTTCTAACTGACATCCAAACAATAAAAAAAATTTTAGTCTCACTCAAAAATAATAATAAAAAATTTTCGTTAACTTAAATTGATGGCTTTTTCAATATTTATATCTTTTAAAGTTCAGGAGAGTTCACAACAAAGAAAACAACACTTTTTTGCGAAAAATAAACTTATAATAGGTATAACATTTTTTACTTCTTAAGACCTTAGGAACACCCTTCTAAAATTATTCGCATTCCTTGTGTTACATCGTGTAAGTAAGTATACGGTATTGTATAGTCTGAGCATTTTTCCGCAAGTCGACATCAATTGTGCATAAGTTGCATAACATACATATATGCAGGTTTCCTCAAGATGTTTTTCTTCACCGAAAAGCTATAAAATCTTGTAAAGGTTACGGGAGTCCTCTGGATTCGGGCAGCCTAGTTACTACCGATCTTTGTGGCAGTCTCTAGGGGAAGTCTTCTCGTGTGTGTGACTGTGTGTGTGTCTGTTATAAAATTGTGTGTGTATTTTTAGGACTAATGTAATTAGTAGTTATAACTAATCGATTACAGTAGTCATGATTAACGGTTTCTTTGTTAACCTTGATTATTGTAGTTAAGTTTCATGTAACCTCAACTAGTTGTAGTTAACTACTTTTGGTCGTAATCAGTAGTTAGGTTACAAAAAATAGTTAACTATGCCCAACACTGTTTACCATAGTAATTAGACTATTTGGTAGAACGACTAAACTATCAGATTTATAACGTTTATTTGACTAACAGGTTAACTAAAAACGACTATAAAACTCTTATATGGCTAAAGGTCGTATAACTCTTGATTTATATGACTTCTTTGCTAGTTGGGATGCCACTTCGGCAGCTAGATAATTTTGACATGATGAATTTGTTATGTAAGTCTCGGGTGGACCTTTTTACCTTCCTTATTTCTTATACAATGTGTTGGTTAGATAATTTTACTTGAATCAATTTTTCCGACCATTTTGCTTAAGCGACAGTAAATCCTTATATAACACTTGAATGCGTTAAATTATTAAAACATTACAAAGAAAACATATTTAGGTCCATAAATAATGCTTCAATTATTTGATTTCGCCTTCTAGTTAATTCTAATGATTTTTTTTCGAAAATCTCGGCGGTTTTTTGCCTCTCCTGTAAAGTATGCACTGTGTCGCTTATCCAATTTCTCCTTTCCAGCGTCGATATTATTTTACTATCTCATTTCATCTTTAGGTACGGGCAAAATAATTTTGAACGGGCGATACAATCTTGTAGAAATGTCGTGTACAAGTTATCGCTTGATCTCTCAGCAGTATCGTGATAAGACTAGAACGGGGAAGATCTTTTTTAAGTATATTCGTTTCATGCATGATCGTTATCGTGATCTGAAGAAGGATAGAATGTTTCAGAGTTTTTCAAATGTGCCCAAAAACTGAACGCTCCGTTTCAGTCAGGTGACCTAAGTTCTCGTACTGTTTAAAAAAGTAGCATAATTTTGTTTCATTATAGATTTGTTTAGTCTCCTTTCAACGTTGAAAAGGCGCCTTCGAGCTATATAATTAGAGTTGCCTAAGGCATCCTCCGGGGCCTCACGGAGTGGAAACTTGACACAGAAGCGACCACCATTTAAACGTGAAAAGTTGCATCGAGTAGAAGAACTTGAGTCCTGACCTGTCGGACCAGAAACAAGCCAACCTAGTTTAGACTCTTTGAGAGTTGGTTTGTTTTTTCCTAGAGGCATTTTCTTAGTGTCTACAATGTCCCAAAACACATCGAGTCCCAGTAATAAATGAATTTCTGATGGCTGATAAAAACTGGGATCCGCTAATTCAAAGGACACTGGAATATCAAAACGAGAAATGTCTATTTCTATGCTTGGCGTGGGCCGAGTTATCTCTGGCTTGACCAGACAAGCAAGATCCATTTCGAATTTACCAGTTCTAGATTGAACCTGAACGACACACTGTTTAGAAGCACTGCTAATTATGCAGTTATTTAAGCCAGTTATGCAGTTCGGGTCAATTCTGTTGTAGGTGAGGTTCAATCTTCTTAGCATTGTTGTGGATATATAGGAAGACTGACTCCCAGGATCTAGAATGGCTTTAGTGGTGTGACATTCCTTTGTTATAGGATTTACTAACTTCACTTGAGCAATGACCAGTACATAAAAGCACATGACCCTTATTATCTGGAGTGAATGAAGACATCGCAGTAGTCGTATCATTACTATTTGTGTTTCCAGATGGTTTGTTTCAAAGTGTAATAATGTGTTGTGTTTTTCATTGCAGTTTCTGCAAGTGCCTAAGCGGCAACGAGAGTGATAATGGCCAGGACGCAGACAATTTTTGCATAAATTGTATTTAGTGACTTCACTTTGTCTGCGATCCAATGACATTTCCTTGAATTTGTCACACTCGTGATTGAAATGATTTTGTTTGCAAAATGAACATGTTATATTTGTTTTTGTACTGTATTTACTTGAATTTGTTATGTTTTTGTTGTCACTTGAACCTAGCACTGTTTTGAGAAATTTATTTTCTTTGGTTTGGTTAGTAGGTTTGTCTTGTTTTTGTGTGGAAGAACTGCATTGTATTGTTTCCGAAACATCCGCTCGATTACGAAGAAAGATCAAGAAATCATAGAGTTTAGGAGAAACCTGAAGCGTGTTTTTGTGTTTTTCCCACTTCCTACTAGTGGCGCCATCTAGTTTCGACACCATCATATATATCACTAATGTGTCCCAACTGTCGGTGGGCTCTTTGAGTGTGTGTAAAGCACGTAGGTTTTTGGAATAGAAGTCAATCATGTACCTAAGGGCTTTATGGGATTCCCTAAGAATAGGTTCAAAATTAAACAATGACTTAATGTGGTTATTGATGAGAATCCTTTCATTGTTGTAACGTTCGCATAGTAAATCCTATGCGATTTCGTAGTTTGCACTTGTAAACTCAATAGACTTTATGACTATAGCTGCTCCACCCTCCAAAGACGCTCGCAAGTAATGAAATTTGTTTATTGTAGGGATGGATTCGTTTTGGTTAATAAGTGAATCGAAGGTATCACGAAACTCCATCCATTTCGAATAGTTGCCGTCAAAGGTAGGTAATTTAATCAAAGGAAGCCGGATTTGACAGTTCACAGGCCGATGAGAACATTGAGAACTGCAATTTGAATGAATTAAACCTTCGACACGAGAAGCAGCCGTGACATATTTAGTGTCGTTTGCTGAGGGTTGTATTGACTCAAGTATTAATTGTGACAATGAAATCAACTTTATTATAGAATCCTCAACAAGCTCACGTTCTAGAAGCTGATCGACTAAATGGCCGTCATCAAAATTTTCAATTTCAGATTGAATTTCGTCAAATTGGGACAACAGTTCCCTAAAACGGCCTAGTTTCAACTGGAATTCACTTGATAAGACCTTAGTAAAGTTCTCAGTTGGAATGGCCTTTATTTTGTCAATATACTTTTCATAAATAGTAACTTTTGCCTTTATCGTGCCGCGCTCGCGGATTAATGTCTTGCAATGCCGGTATCTTCGCGACCAAGCGGTACGACTACGCAGAAAGCCAGCTCACACCCGTATCTCCGGAAGAATCTCAAAGGCAGCATATAGCAAATTCCCTGAAAATGTAGTTAGGCTTCTTCAGGGCACGCTAATATGCTACAAATTATGCATGAGCCTTATTTTTTAACGTATTGAAAAACTTCTAGGAAAATTTATATTTTAATGACACTGACTGTACTTGCGATAAAAAATTTAATTTTTCTTATACCAAACTGTTGTAATCCTAGTTCCAATTTAACGTAATTTATTGCAAATTGTTGTTTTAATGTAATTAAAGAAGGATACAACCTGAAGCAGAGCAGGATTGAAGCAACCATGAAGTTCGCGGAATGTTATGAAATTTACGCAATTCAAACACTTCACGCCTGGTTCCTCGGTAATCTCTGTGCTCGCGCCGGCCGATCTCGTATTGTATACAGGACTCCGGGATTCCGCTTGTTTCCAAGGATCCGCTCGCACCTGAAGATGAGCGTGGCTCAATAATTAGATGTAGGGGTCACCATGTAGAAAACGGGATGCTGCTAGATGTTCCGTAGTTCACATCCTAGTTTAACTTGAAGATATTAAAAGATTCTTGTTCTTGTCTACAATTGTTTAATGAATATAATGACATAAGTAAGTAAGAAACAGCAATGACAAGTATTTGAATTTGGATATAAAACATAGACAATAATATAAAGTATGTAAGAATCACGAAGGTTGGATCGTTGACAACATTATTAGATACACTGCTGAGACAAAAATAAAAACTTCTCAATACCTACCAAAAACATTACGATTTTCTAATGCAAAACTCTGTTACGTAGACGCGATGGTAAATATTTTAAAGGGTCGTAAAAAAGTGAGTTTTATCAGTAAGTATCACGAGGCTGGCAATTCGTCGCCAAGGGACACTCCAGATAAGAACGGAACGGAAGGGATCAAGTCCGCAAATTTGTTGTGTGTGAAAAACCGTAGGTATGAAGTTTTTATTTTATAAAATATTATGACGAATTGTAACATTTTCAGTTAGTTTAATTTAAAAATATTCACCGTTTAGTATTATCTTGGGTTCCCGCGACAGTTATTATTAAAATGGGTTATATTGCGAATATTAATTACATCCCGGCGTTTAGAACCCGGGATGATCCACGTTTGTGATCCACGGGTGCATAATTTAGATCTTTTTTGAAACCCGTTTCCATAGTTTTACTGTATTTAATTTTCAATTGAATATGGTAAAATACTGAGTAGTAAAAATATTTGAAAGTATTTTTTAATTTAGAGGGTTGAATCGCGCATTGTAATCTAGAAAATAGTTTTGAGAGTTTCGTGTTTTCGAATGACAACCGTCTATGTTTGTTTTATTATTATTTTGATGTCTTTTAATGATAACCGAGTGGTGAAAATTGGCAAGACAAACTCAAATATCGACGATGAAAGCACATGCGTGATTATTTTATATTTTTAATTCATCATCATCATCATCATCATCATCATCATCATCAGCTTATGATAGTCCACTGCTGGACGTACGCCTCTCCTATTAACTATTTTTAATTAGGATGGTGGAAAATAATAAGACAACAATTTCATATTCCTACCGCATACTATATACCTTTAAATCTTTAGTAAATATGATTATTCAGTGTGCCGTGAAATTGCGTAATGTCTCTTGCTCATTAAATAAACTGAAAATATTTTTTATGACTTACTAGTAATGTAGGGTTAGGTTAGTAACAAGTTATTCCCAGACGACTGCAGCCCTTTTTCTACGAAATACTCACTGACACTGGAGATAAATGGCGACATTTTGTCCCTCCGTATATAAAAACAAAACGAGTATTTTGTTATGGAGGAATGGTTTATTTACGTTGCATTTCCTTGTATATGTAATGGGGCAATCTAAAAGATGTATATTATAATGAATAGGATATGTAGTCTGTGAACATACTTACCTACGTACAAAGTGGTATGTGTAGTGTTTCCGTGGAATGTTTCACACTAGCATACATATGTTATATACCATTTACATAACATGGTTTAACAAAGGAATTACACAATATTAACTGGGATTAACAATATTTTTGAAAACACCAACATAAAAACCAACTAAATATATATTATTTTTTATTTAACATAAAGCTTTATACTTTACATTGGAAGCTTAACGATAAATTGAAAACTTTATAATAAATTGGAAGTTGATGATAAATTATACATTAATGATAAATTGGGAAGAAGTTAATTATAAATTGGCCAGTGATCGTCTAGTCTAGGGTAGGACGCCTATGTTGTGAACCGTATAGTAACAGAGATTCTTTAATGTGAAACAAGCTAAACCTTTGGACACAAAACAAATAGATATTTGGACATGTAGTAATAAAGAGAAATGACTATGTATTTAAAGGAAAACGTGACATTGTTTTTATTGATTTTGAGGGAATATTAAGATAGATAGTTTTGACTTTATTAAGCACTGAAATTGAAGTTTATTGGTTAGTAGAACAATAAGAAATGTAGATAATAAAATATAATGTGAAGAATGAAACAATAAAAACAAAATTCCTCAGAGAGGAAAATCCCCGACCATCTAAGTGACCTCTGTCAATTGACTGGAACTTCTAACAAATTTAGTACTTTTAACCCTACACATCTGCTAGCTAAATTAACAATTCCAATCAATTTTGGATGAGGGAATAGAGGCACGCTAAACCAACCAGTGTGGGGTCGCCCCCGTCGGTTGGGCTTCCTTACTACTCCTAGCTAAACTTTACAGTGCTTCGGAACCTAACTGCAATGCAAACAAGGGGAAAAGGTGAAAAGAAGCACCAAGTATTCATACGCGTATCATTATATTGCAGTATAAACCCAAACTAAGCCTAGCTACAGCTAATATCCAAATTCTCCAGGGTCAAAGAGTGAAAAGCAAGCACTTTTGTTAATAATAATGGTAATTGATACATTCGTTCTCTCTGAATGAACAACCAAGATGAGCGTTTCTTCTGCTATATAGGACCCAATGCACTGCTTCGCCTCGCAATTGGACCTTAAACAGTCTGCCCAAAACTCTTTGGATCAGCCTGTAGCTACTGGACTCAACTTGACAGAATCATTGTTACTTTTATATTATAGTGAACACCTTTAATAGTTGACACAGTGCATCGCTTGACGCCCCTCTACACTAGAGAATTAGAGAACCTTAGAAAACCAAAACAAATTAACTAACAACAGCCCAGAATTGAATTATATTATTAAGCTCTGTTAGAGAATATAGATTTTAACGTTACTTTAGAATGAAAGTTATAATTACCCTTCCCCATGTGAATGACTGACTCTACTGACTAATGTTTGGAAGAACCTAGGTTGACTCACCATAATTTCCAGTAAAAATAAAGTATAACATTAAAATAGATACACACAGAATACTTGACATAACATAAATTGGGCAGAGCTTCGCCCTCCAGAGAATCCATTACTTAAGGAGACGGGATCTCTTAACTGTTTCGCGATCAAAACGGAAGAACCCTTGGAATGGAAAATCACAGCTTTTTATACAGAAATTTTATGACAAAATCTGTCTAAAATGCTTTCATAAATTTTGAATGTTTGAATTTGATAAATAAAAATATGTGAAACCAGACATGTACAATAAAAAGCCCGTATTAAACTGAATACAACAATTTACAACAAAGGTAAATTGTTGATAATTATTATAAATTAATTTAATATTTTGTGGAATAATATAATATAAATAAAATAAAAATGTTCATCAGATTTATCGCAATACAATGTCGTGGAAGGTGAGGTACGACTTTAACAACAAATGACGTTCCCATTTGTCATTAATGTCATATGTAATCAACAAACATTAATATTTCATAACAAAATATTTCCGTTTGTTTTATTCTACCAGTTTCCATTGAGACGATAGAACAAACAATATTTATTTCAGGATTATGAAAATACATAATCATAAAATGTATTTATTACACATTAAATTGTCGTCAGAATGCAATTGTTGTAAATTATGAATGAATAACAAATCTACTATTACAAATGGTAAGGTAAGTGATTTTACTGTTCAAACATGAACATGGAACAGTCACACCTATTCGTTGCACAAACATTTTATTAAACAAGTCATCTTAAATGAAAACCGTGATAAAAAGGTTTCACGTAACGTACGTGATAATTGATAACGGTATGGAAAAACTAATGTTTTATCAAACATTTTCTAAGTCCCTACTCGTATAGAATAAAGTAACATTTATTTACCCCTAAGAAATAACAATCTCCCCCAACATAGCTCATCATTAAGATAAATCCACCGCGTAAGGTCTCTCTCAGGTATTCTGAACTCGTCATTTACACCCTTAAGTTATTCAGATTGCTTACGTTCCGTTCTTCTGAATTTAGTGCTTGAGAAACACGTGCGGTACATTCTAAAACGCCTGGACTTCATTCAATCCCACATGACCTCAAATTGCGAGGGTGGATGCTCTGTTTTATGTTTTTAAGATCTATTAGGATAGGTACTGATACTAGTAAATAATTTGTTTATGAATTCGAATCCCATTATAACACATAACTCATGATTCTGAGTACTTAATGTGACTTCAATTTATCCAATCAGTCAGATTATTACGAGTAAGAGAATTTTGGGAACCAAATAGACAATAGATGTTCGATCTCTCTACGTTATACTCGAGAATCACCCCTCCTCGTCAGCTAATCAGCCAACTTCGTACAGCACCCTTAAGACTACCCTACTTACAGAACTTTTATTTAGTTACGCGCACTTGTTTTGTTGTGAGGCTCTTATGGAAAACTGAGGTTGAACTTACTTGAGTTGTAAATAGCTGTGAACCTTTTTTTATGTAAGGTCAATGTTGGGAAGTACGGAAAAAAATTAGGAAAGACCGTCATTAAGGACAAGCTCAGGCTATTTTGTATACCTACGCTGCTCAAGGTGGCAGTACGATTTATCCAGTAGAGCAAAAGCCAGAGTCAATATTTTAACTTTCGAACTACAGAAATAAGCAGAGTACGGTAAACGTGCCAAGCTTTTCCAATCAATTGTATCGTTTTTCAGTTTCGTTATTAACTTTAATTGTTTGATGGTTAAATTGTCCCTGCAAAAATTGTAACAATATTAAGATCTCGCAATTTTTTTTTTTGAGAAATTAATTTATTCTACATCACTTAATATTTCAGATCTGATGAATCTCAATTTCATAGCGTCGGAAAATACTAACTAAATCAGTTCCAAGTTAAAACAATGAAGTATTGCGAAATTAAAACTTATGATATCGGCATAATATACAGCACAAAGTGCTCTTTGACCTCAAATTCCGAGACGCAACATGTAACTGAGAAATATTGCCGTTGCTAGAATTAATATGTGCCAGCGATCGATCACAAAAGGGTCCCCGTTTTCATCAGAGAGAATTATCATTATTTATGATGCGCCGCCTAGTGAGGCGTCAGGAGGGTATTTCTACGGACATTCATCACGTTAATATTAATCGTGCACGAGAATGAGCACTAGCAGAGGCAAGATCCATGAATATTACCGTGAGTTTAAATAAATAATCAAATATGCTCATGTATGCTCGTGCTGGAGCACCCTTAATAGATACATTAAGGGTGCTCCAGCTGCGATCGCGCCGCTGCGTGGACTTCCTTTCACATTTTTTCCTTACCGAAAAATCATGCTTTTTTCCTAATTAACATATTTTTGTATTGTTTTCTGGGCATTTTTCCGCAGCTCGACATTAAGTGTACCTATTTTGTGTGGTCCCAACGCTGGCTCAGTACTTCTTTGGGAACTTCACAATTTCACATACACCCTTCAGTTCTTTCACATTTCTTCGCACTTCTGAATATCAAATGATATTTCGTACATAATGTTTTTTGAAAAACTCATTGGTACGATCCGGAGATTAAACCCACGATGCGTAGTAGCTTTGCGTTATACTACTCGACCACAAGCGATTTTTTAAATAAGTGAATGGATTCTTAAATGGATACCAATATATTTTTGTCATAGTTATAGGTGAATTTCTGTAGAATTGCTCCACCACGTCATTAGCCAGCGCAATTCGTTGAACTGTAACCATGTTCACATTAGCGCTAATGCGACATATTACGACAAACAACTGAGGCTAAAGGGTGACAGATTGACAGCGAGCGTTATATTACTGAAACGTAACGAAGTGTACGCAATTGAGTATATTAAGCTGATTATAATATGACAGTACAGAACCATTAGATTCAACATACGTGTTGTTGTCAAGGCGATGTTCAGATATTGTAATTATCTTGTTCGACTGCTACAGCGAAATTTGATGGAGGTATAGTCAACTAATTGGAACCGTAGGCCACTCGGAAATCATGTCAAACTAACTTGTGGGGCATTCAATTGTTAGTTGTTTATAGAGTTAGAAAAACGTATCACGTTCACGATTTATGTTTCACCCTGTATAGCCGTGGAAACCTGTCAAATAGTCTTGATAAACAAAAATTGTTTAGAGACCTTATAAAAAACAAGAACGGAAAGAAAGAAAAAACATTTATTTGTGACGCAACATAACATACACATTAAAGAAATACGAATATAAAAATAGTGTCACAAAATGGTCTCCACTTCAGGATATTGCTGGCCTGTAAACAGTCCAGCGCTGGTCTTCCATTGAAGACTTTAGTGAGTTTATAAATATTACGATAAACAATCGTTAACACAAACTATATCAATGACAGCGCCAAATACGTTCTGTATTTCACAACTGGTTATGCGATATATTTTGATGGCAGCGCAATCTAGTCGATACTTCATTAAACTGTATTTGTATGTGTTACACTGCAGTATTTTTATTGTAAACGATAGCTGGATTTTGTACCTTTATATGTTTTTTTATTATACCTACTAAGAAACATAAATTCGAAATAATTAAGTCCTGTTCTGGTAAATAAAAACAACAACAATTAGAGTTTAAACAATTATAAAAAAAACTTAAACCATTTTCAGCTTTCTCCAATGTATTTACTTTCTAATGATAAAAAAGAAACGGAGTTTAAATCAGTTGCGACTGTTTTCATTTCCTGATCTATTTCTTCATATTTTTGATTTTGATAATGCCGCACTTTTGTTTCTATTTCCAGCAGGAGTACTTTAATTATTACTGCAAGATTCGGATTCCTTCTTCCCACGTAATTGGTTATTCACAAGCATCACCCTTCAACTGAGCTATTGGTTCGCAGTTCCATGTTTTAGCAGTTCAATTTCTTTATAAATTTGATGTTTTTTATGATTTTAATATTGCTTATTGCTGCATCATCCATAGGGGAGTTTCTTAATCACATTTTGTGGCGTCGTATAATTCTTGACTTCATTTCGAGTATCTTTGCTTTGCGAAAAAGGGTATTGCATAAGTCATTAAAGCAACTTTTTAATGCTGTGTTTTAAAATAGGTTTTGAGTATCATGCTTAATTATTTTCAATTTCAGAGTAGGTATAGAAAATGGTCATAAAAAAAATTACAAGCGATGGGTTTTTTCTGCGAATCCAGGCAGCCAAACACGAGGACTCTTATAACTACGAGTAAATCTTTGTTACTAACATTTAGGTGATAACATAAGTGAATGTTCAAAGTAAACTTATATTGCTTTGACGATTATCTACATCAATTGTTTTTATTTCAGAATCAATGTAACAAACTCATTTTAACACAGCTTTTCCAATAAATTAAATTAAAAAGAGACTTCAAGATTGTTTATCCTCATTTCGAATTCTAAAAGAAACGAAGCTTAAATCAGCTATGATCTTTTTCATTTCTTGATCTATTTCTTCATGATTTTTATTGAAATTTGGTCTCATACAAACCAGACTAAATGCCACAATTTAGTTTCCATGCCTAACAGGAGGGCTTCTATTACTTGTGCGAGAGTCGGATTATTTATTCCCATGTATTTATTTATCCGTAAGTACTACGCTTCAACGTGCTTCAACTGAGTTTTTGATTCGCAGTTTCACGTCTTTGCAGGTCCATTTCTTTACCAAATTGATGTACTTATTTGATCCATTTTATTTGATAGTGCTTATTAAATGTTTTATTTGCGTCATACAGGAGGGTCATGTTCATCACATTTGTGTCTATCCTTAACAAACGCTAAAGATGCACTAAAGCAGCACAATTATGTGACGTACATATAATCTTTAATTTCCTTTGGAATACCTTTGCTATTCATAAAAGGGATTCATAGATGTGATAAAAGCAACCTGTTAATGTCGTGTTTTAAATAAGTTGTTGAATCCTTGATATCATTTCGAGTACCTTTGCTTTGCAAAGATGGGTTTTACAGAAGTGATTAAAACAGCTCATTAAAGAATGTCGTGTTTCGAAATACATTGTGAATACCATGCACATTTGCCACTTTATAATGGTTGCTGTTTTCTAATTTCGGATTAAAGAAAACATTTATATATAAAAATCTACATGTGATGGATTATTTGTTGCGAATCCAGGTAGCCAAACACGAACATTCTTATAACGTGATTATTGTCATCGGCAAGAAAAAAAAAGTATTAATCAGCTATGTCCTTTTTTATTTCCTGATATATTTCTTGAAAATTTGTATTTGGTCTCATACTAGGTTTGTAATGCCGCAGTCTTGTTTCCGTTGTTTCGGTTGGGCAGCGTTCGGGAAGCTACGACACATATTTTCGTCCAATATTCGGCAGTGTTTGAAGACGAAAGTCTTTAATCAGTGTGTTGCCAGTGATGACCATACATCGGGGTTTTCGGAGCGGGAATGATTTGAGAAAGAGTAGAGATAAACAGATATGTCAGTCTAAGAAAATATCTTATTATGCCTAATGAATAACTACCTCTCTGTGAGTTGTATACAATCTGTGACAAAGTTTTATTTTAATTTCCGTAAAAGTCTTATAACTTATAAGGTAACAATTAAAATAACTTTAATTAATTACCTGCTGTAAATTGAATAGTTGACACGATTATCAGAATAAACTATTAATATTTTTTCTATATTTGGGACAGTAAAGTTAATCTACGGCGTCTTGCTGTAAATATCCATTTCAAGGAGCTAAATGATCTTTCCACGTCGACAGTTGTAATAGTTGCATATTTAATTTTTTTGTAGGAATCAATTGATGCACGAGAAGTTTGAGATTGAAGTTCTATTTCTTTGCCTTGTACCAATTCCGCACAGTTTACAGTTTTTTAAAATACAATTGCATATAAGTTTATCTACTAGACAAGCAAGGGTAACGGTTGACAATAGGTGTCTAATACAATATCAATCTTGACGATATCTATGAAGCATTTTCTTATAAATGAATAGACTTAACTGAAGAGGTTGATGATGAATGACCAATATAAAATATGTACCTATATGTATCATTAATCTTTATTTATTTTTCAATCAATTATTCATTCGGTAGAAACCTACTAGGGTACGATCTGTTTTTAAGTAAATACCTACTCTTTGGCTAATGTCAAACGTTCCCGCTTCGAAAACCCCGATGTATGGTGATGACATACGGTACTGAAACGTGGCCGCTTACAATGGGCCTCATAAGAAGGCTCAAAGTCACCCAAAGGGCTATGGAGAAGGCTATGCTAGGAGTCTCTCTGCGTGATTAAAAATGAGACCATCCGCAGCAGAACCAAAGTAACCGAAATAGCTCTCCGAATCGCTAAACTGAAGTGGCAGTGGGCGGGGCACATTGCGCGTAGAACCGATGGCCGTTGGGGCGGGAAGGTTCTTGAGTGGCGGCCACGTACCGGAAGGCGTAGCGTGGGTAGGCCCCCCATAAGGTGGACCGATGACCTGGTGAAGGTCGCAGGAGTCCGCTGGATGCGGGTGGCGCAGGATCGGTCACTGTGGCAATCTTTGGGGGAGGCCTATGTTCAGCAGTGGACGTCTTTCGGCTGATATGACGATGATGACGATGAGTCTTGTTTCCATTTCTCCATTCCATTTCATTGAACTCGTTTTAGTACTATAAGAATTATAAAAAATAAAGAAACGTCAAGATAATTTAGCCTTATTTCTAATAACAAAAAAAAACAAAGTATAAATCAACGATGGCATTTTTTATTTCCAGATCCATTTCTCTAATTTTTTTTATTTGATCTCTTATCAAGTTTGTAATGCCATATGTTTGTTTCGATTTCTAACAGGAGAACTTTCATTATTTATGCAAGAATCGGATTCATTCTTTCAAAGTATTTATTTAGTTGCATATACCACGCCTCGACGTGCCTCAACTGAGTTTTTGGTTCGCAGTTTCCCATCTTTGCAGGTATATTTCTTTATAAAGTCGATGTATTTGATCCGTTTCATTTGATTGTGATTATTAAATGTTTTAGTTGCGTCACCTGTGAGGCTTCCATAATTATGTTTCATCAGTTTCATCACATTCGTGTATATATGCCTAACAAACGCTAAAGTTAGACGTGATATAGTGGCATAATAGGCATATAATCCTTGATTTCATTTGGAATACCTTTGTTTTTTGTAAAAGGGATTTACAGAAGTGATTAAGCGGCATTTTAATGTCGTGTTTCAAATAAATATGACGTCGTTGAGTATCGTTGCTTTGCAGAAATAGGTTTTGCAGAAGTGATTAATCCAGCCCTTTAAATAATGCCGTGTTTCGAAATTAATTTTAATACATTGCATAGTTGCCACTTTATAATAATTATAATGTAGAGTTATTGTTGCTGTTTTCCAACTTTGGATGAAAGAAAAAGGTTGCAGATTTAAAAATCTGCATGCGATTGATTATTTGTTGCGAATCCAGGTAGCGAAACACGAAAATTCTCATAACCTCATCATTGTTATAAGCAGTGGTGTGAATGTTGAGATTAAAGCTTTTTCTTTTGGAGATTGTCTACATTATTTTATTGTTTTCATTTCAGAATCAAAATGAACTCATTTTAAAATTTCAATAATTTTAACAAAAAGAAACGTCATGATTATTTAGCCTTATTTGTAATTCTAAAAGAAAGAGACTAAGTACTTATTAATAAGCTACGGCCTTATTTATTTCCTGATTTTTTTTATTTAAGCTTATTCCAGTTTTCTAATGCTGCAGTTTTGTTTCCATTTCTAGGATTAGGATTTTTTCTTTCCACGTATTTATTTATTCGCAAGTACCACGCCTTCACGTGCCTTAACTGAGTTTTTGGTTCGCAGTTTCGCGTCTTTGCAGGTCCATTTATTTATAAAGTGGATGTTTTTAACTGTTTTATTTGATAGTGCTTATTAAATGTTTTAGTTGCGTCACCCGTGAGGTAATGGGAGAGAAATTATCAAATTAAATCTCTTAAGAATACTGTGCTTTGATGGGATCTACACATTTTTTTTGCATTACATAATCAAAATGAACTCATTTTAACATTCTAATAATTACAAATAAAAATTAACGTCAAAATTATGTAGTTTATTTCTAATTCAAAGAGGAATAAAGTATAAATCAACCTTGGCCATTTTTATTTTCTGATCAATTTTTATTATAATGTCATAATATTTCAGTTTTGTAATACCACAATTTCGTTTCCATTTCAAAAAGGAGCATTTCCATTATTTGTGCAAGAATCGATTTCTTTCTTCGCATGTATTTATTTATTCGAAAGTATTACGCTTCAATCTGCCACTACTGAGTTTTTTTTCCCAGCTCCACGCCTTTGCAGATCCGTTTTTCACAAATTCGATGTATTTGATCCGTTTTATTTGATAAGCCTTACTAAAAGTTTTAGTTGCGTCATCAGTGACGGTTATGTCCATCACACTCGTGTCTATCCTTAACAAACGCTAAAGGTAGACGTACTAGACACTTAATTGCTTTTGGTGACTGTGGTTACCAGCTGTCACTCTTATTCTACATAGGAATAAAGATCAAACAAAATTTCAAACCAAATTAGTGGCTAAAGCGGCACAATAGATGACGTCGTATAACCCTTGATTTAATTTGGAATACCTTTGCTATTCATAAAAGAGATTTACAGAAGTGATCAAAGCAGCTTTTTAATGTCATGTTTCAAATAGGTATGACGTCGTTGAATCCTTGATTTCATTTCGATTATCTTTGCTTTGCAAAAAAGGGGTTTGCAGAAAATGCAGAAGTGATTAAAAAAGCTCTTTAAATAATGTCGTGTTTCGAAATACATTTTGAATACCAACCATAGTTGCCGTTTTCCTATTTCGTGTTAAAGAAAAAAGTTACAGAGATAAAAGTCTGCATACGATGGATTATTTGTTGCAAATCCAGGTAGCCAAACACGAGGATTTTCATAACGTAATCGCTGTCATCGGCATTTTGGCGATAAATGTGTGAATGTTCAAATAAAAGTTATATTCTTTTGACGATTATCTACATTAATTGTTCTCATTTCAGAATGAAAATGAACTCATTTCCTTACATCAATTACTTTAAATAAAAAAGAATCGTTAAGATTATGTAGCCTTATTCCCAATTCTAAAAGAAACAAAGTATTAATCTGCTATGGCCATTTTATTTCTTAATCAAATTCTGGAAAAAAAATTTGGGCTTATAGAAGATTTGTAATACCGAAGTTTTGTTTTCATTTCTAATAGGACTTCCATTATTTGTGCAATAATCAGATTCTTTCTTCCCATATATTTATTTATTCGTAAGTATCACACCTTGTCGAAACCCCACCCCCCAACTGTGTTTTTGGTTCGCAGTTTCACGTCTTTACAGGTCCATTTCTTTAAAAAGTCTATGTATTTGATCCGTTTCAATTCGATAGTGCTTATTAAAGGTTTAAGTTAAATTATCCGTGGGCGTTTAGATCATCAAAATTTTGTAATTTTTGTATCTATCCTTAACAAATGCTAACGACGGTCGACGTATTAAAAGCAGCACTGTATATTACACTAGTGCATGACGTCATTGAATCCTTGAATTCGTTTTGAGTATAATATTTTGCTTTGCGAGAAAGAGTTTTGCTGAAATATCATTGCCGTTTTTGGACATATTATGTATAGTTCAGGAAATATTATTTGACCGACTCTTATCTTATTTACGACCTTTTGTTTTGCATCAATAACAATAGAAAAATGCTAGACTGCTGATTGTCTAGTAAGTGTTAACGCAAAACAAAAGGTCGTAAGCAAGGTAACAGTCGGTCAAATACTATTTCACGAACTATACATACTAGTATCCATACAATACATTGCTCATCAAGAATAAAAGTGCAAGCGATGGATTGATTTTTGCGTACCCAGGGAGTTAATACGCAGAGTCTTACAACTGACATGATTGTTATCGGCATTTAGGCAATACCTAAATGAATGTTCAAGCTTACGCATCTCAATTACCTTTTGAGATGGAGGAAAAAGTAGTTTGGGTAAGTTTCTTTATTTTTCATTGCGGTTCCATTTTTATTTATTTAATTTGATAATGCTTATTAAATGCCTCAGTTGCATCATCCGTACAGGTGTCATTCACAAATTCGTATCCATCCTTAATAAAGGCTAATGGTAGAAGAGGATGGACGTCGTTGAATTCTTGTTTTAATTTCTTGTATGTTTGCTTTGCGAAAAACGGTGATGCTGAAGTGATTAAAGCAACTCTTTATAGTTACCACGATGTTTTTCAATTTCGGATTCGATTTTTAGGTATCCTGAATTATATCATCAAAGTAATCATTTAAGTTGACGAGAGAATACTCCGTTGGCTCGACACCAGTTGGCGCTAATGCGTCCGGTTTTGTGCGATCTCCTCCCAGTTTTCAGCATTCAGGGTGCATAGGTCCTTTTCTGCCTTATCCACCCGTACTGAGGTCGGCCAACCGGTCTGCGGCCGCTGGGCCGTCCCAAGTCCCAGGTAGGCTCTTTTTACTGCCCTATCATCAGGCATTCTTATTTTGAATTTAATTTGATTCGCATTTAAATTGCCCAATAATGTTTGGCTCCGCGACAATATATTATTATTTCAGTTCTTGCGGATTCTGCAACTGCCATTTTGCCTTTGTGCTTGACCCAGAATTTTCCGGACGGAGAGTTAGTGCAGTAAATTATTTTTTCGTAATCGATTACGTATAAGACAAAAAAGGTTTGTTCATAAATAACGAACGGCGAAAAAGAAATCCTCTTTCACAATTAGTAAATTACAAAAAAGCGAGAAATAATTCTTCTTACGTAAACCATAAAATCGAAAATAATCGACAAGCCACTACCACGAGTACCACGACGTCCACGACGACCACCCGTGGCCACGCATGATTTCGTCTTTGACCATGACCTCTACGTACATCATCAGCCTATGTTAGTTCACTGCTGGACGTAGGCCTCTCCTATTAACTATGCGTAGGTATATGTAGACGCATTAGGAGGTAAATGCCCATAATCGCCACGCTGGGCAAGCGGTTTGGCGATCGCAAGTAATGTGTCCACTATGATGACGCTGCTGCCCATCATCAATCTTGTAGAATGGTCAGTGACACTTTAATCCCTTAGTCGACTCTTACGACACCCGCAGGAGGAGTTGGGGTGGTGACAAATGTATTCTTGCTGCCGTCACCACACGGCACACCTCTACGTAAGTTATAAAAATAATGTACATTGTAAAATACTATCATATTATCTAGGTAGCTACAAGTTTAAATATGCCACTGAAGCTACATTGCATAGATATTTAAAATTTTAGCCGACTTGCTTTTTTGAAGAAAATCCCCTTACCTCGTAATCCTTTAAAGTCTACTCACGTAATCGTTTAGTATCCCTCGCATTTATTTAAAGCGAATCTAGAACTAACATTTAAATGGAGTGCCAGTGACTGTTCAGTTTCTGAGCAAGACTCTGCAGTCCGCAGTCTTTATTGTATTTTCCCAGTCTCAAGTTAAATACATTGTGTAGAACTCTTGCAATGCAGTTGACAATTTTATTCTATCTCTTCAAAGAAACAAATAATAAAGGCAGGGCCGTTTGTCGAAGACCGGAACAACGTGTTTGCTAAGCAAGCCATATTTCGTTGTAAAGGTCAAAACAGGTCATCATAGTGCGTAATAATACTCATTCTATAACTGTATTAAAAAAAATATTTACCTATTTAAAATATTGTTTATTACTATGACTAAAAAACAAAAAAAAATATGTGAAAAAAATGGTTAATATCGGTAGGTAGTCTTATCTTTTGCACGTGTATTTTACGGTTTCAGGTATTTATTCGTAAACGCGCGATGATAAGCACCCTTTTGTGTTGAGATTCTAAGATAATGTTAAAAATACTCGAGTCTTTTAATAAAATTCACAAAAGCAAAATCATAAAATTTGCTAAATCGGCTTTTAGGTCAATGGCCGCTTATGATTGTATTAATTTTCCTAGAAACATTCAATATTTTTGCTATATTCCGTATTCGTCTCTGGTTGCAATTCCAAGGTTGGTTTTCCTTTTATGTTATTTACATTTAAATAATTAAGTTGTAGAAATATATTCCATTCCATTTACAAAATACATCCTCTCTGTTTTCGTACTATCTCAAAAAACCTGAAAGCTATTTGGACTTTAAAATTTCCGCCCTTTAAACGCCAGAAAACTCCACGCTACTATAAAACTTCGACCGACACATTAAGCCAACCACCAGTACTTAATCCCTAACCGACCTTAAAACCCCAGTGCCTCTAAATACCCTAACACAGTCAAAAATAAATACACACATTTCTTCGCTATGTCTTTGGAATAAGGTGCAAATTTGTACATATCTTTAGATCGTTGATGCTGGTACTTGCAAATACATTCTTCGTTTGAATGGAAAAGTGGAGTTTCTAGCGGCGATGGAGCGCGTCTAGATAATAAGAGTAAACGGTGTAAAAATAAACAGAAATAAAGTGATATTGTCCGTGAAATAGGTTTTTTATTTTATGAGTGACTGTATAGGTGAAAAACTTAACTACACACTACTGGTGCACCGTGTTGTGTACGGTACATTACATTCTACGTTTGGGTAATGGACTCTGTCTCTGTGCACTGCTACATACAATTTAATTGTTTAATGTCAACGTATTACCATTTCAACTATATCACAGGTGAAATATAATCCAATTTATTTCCGCTAACTAATGCACTAAGCAAAGTTTTGCTGCAGGAAATTGAGAACTTTCGTACACAGATAAAAAGGATATCTTTGTTTGAGAAAACATATATGCTTAGCATATTTACTGGAATCAAATCAAAAACGTATTATCTTAAAATATATTTGTACCAGTCTGACTGTAGCATTTCTCAGTTGAAAAATTCATTTTTCTTCAATTATATTCTGGTTTCAAGAGTAAAATGCTTATTATAAGATATATGGGCGTTATGCCCAAAATCACTGATTTGTCTTATAACAAAAAGTCATAAAATGTTCAATTCAAGAAAATGTTCTGTTTCATCATCATCATCATCATCATCATCATCATCATATCAGCCGAAAGACGTCCACTGCTGAACATAGGCCTCCCCCAAAGATTGCCACAATGACCGGTCCTGCGCCACCCGCATCCAGCGGACTCCTGCGACCTTCTGTTCTGTTTGCAAGATACAAATTCTTGATTGTTGTGACATTGTTTTAGTTTGATTTCATGTTTTCTTATTTGAAGTAATTGTGATTCTTGAAGTAAAGTAAACTAATTTTAAAGCAATTAGATAAAGCATTCTTATTTTGATTTTTGTTTATTTGTATTCAAGTTATACTATCTTGGTATAAAAAGCAAATACTGAGAGTAAATTAATCTGTTTTTAAGAAAATGTTTTTTTACGGCTATAGGGAGAGGATCATATTCTTAGATTAAAAATATTTGCTTAGCATTGAAGAAATTTGTTTTAGTTGAAGTGACCTGTTTTTACCGTGTACCTAACAAGTTGTGATAACAAACAAAATGACCTCAATGTTGGCAAAAGCCAAATCTGATTACGTGGTAACTGGTTTCATCTAATATTATTAAGACTATGAATAGCAGCTGAGTTTTTACATTTTTTTAAATGTTAAACGCAACTTTAAAGGCCACACGCTATCAAAGTTACTTTAATATTACCTGTAGGGATTTAAACTGTTATGAGCTTATGAGTAAATTATAATTTTGTGGCCCTAATGAAAAAAGGTATAACTCGCCGACCTGCGGCTAGAAAATTAATCTAAATAAATAACCTTTTTCACAAGCTTCGAGGAATTGTACCCTTCGTTACTAGGGCCACAAAAAATCTTCTCTATCTACGTCGCAACTTCATGATTGAGGATCTTCTCCATCATATGTCTCTAATCATTTGTTTTAAGTCCGTAAATAAAGTTTATTCCGTAGTTAGCGTGTTCTGAGCTACTTCTTACAGCAGCGTTGCAAGTATGGTATTAACGTCCTTAAAATTTCGTTTAGTTCAGTCCGTCAGTCTCTTTAATAGTGATGTTCTTGATATGCCATATTATTTGCAAGGGACTAGGTTGCCGAGTACCTATTTAAACCAGTCTAGGAAACTTGCTTCACTTTGATTCCCAACGCGTTAGAAACTACCAGAGCATAACAAGTATTGATCAAGCGAGTAAAGTTACTGTTTAACTCTGTTGCAAATATTGAAACTGAGTACTCACAATTGGAGTTTAGTATGTTCCTACTACAGTCCTCCTTGTTGTTTTCAACAGCAGTGACTTTTACAGTATCTGATGAGCCCGTATGTCTCTCGCAAAGCTAAACTTATCTAAATGAGCTTCCCTTAAGTTTAACGCAACAAAAAAATTATCTCTAGATGTGGTAATGCAAAGCGACGAAGCGAGGTTACTATATGGCCCTCGTTCCAGCAAAGGCGAGTAAGCTATGAGCTATCGACTATTTTCTCGCCGAAATAACTAATTAAAGGTGAAGATCCCGTGTCAGTAAAAGTAGCACACATATTTATAGTTAATCCCTGGCTGTTTACATTGCCGGCGAATGCAATTTTCTTCAAAGAGAATACACTCTTCTGCGAAGTAAAACTCGCTGCTCCTGCTGTCCGTACATCGGTATTGGTGGTACGTACCAGTGCCGAAGTATAATATATGTAAAATATATAATATAACTGGGCCCCATAATTTTATGTCCTTAATGTCCCTTATACAGTGTGTTATCGGCAGCTGGGGCTCTGGAAACTTCTAATCGTGGTCTTTTCAACTACTATCGTGTTTATACTTCGCAACCGTGTTTTGTTAGTTCGAAAACTTTCTCAGAGTTTTTGGCGCGTTTGAATTCCAAAAATGTGAAATATGAGTCAACTTTGAGGGAATTCCCATTGCACTTACATACGATTGTCATCAGATAACGGTTGGCGGAAAATATCTGGGGGTGGTAGCCACCACAATCTACTAATACTATTTTCAGTTTAGGACCTAATCTGTAAGGTTATGATAATCCCGTAATTATTAATCGTTTACAAGTTCGTCGTATTCGTTTATAAGGTCAGCCACAATTTCGAATGTAATCAACAGGGTTGGAAAGAAAATAATTATTTGTATTGAATTTTATTACGACACTTACCTTTTGTAACTATTTTCAATGGCGGTGTTAGGGTAAATTGCTAGGAACTGGCCACCATCCAGTAACTAGCCAGCTTATATAAAAACGAATTCTGCCTACGAAGCTGGGGGTTCCGGGTTCGAATCCCGGCGAGGGCATTATTTGTGTATTTATATTTATCACAAATATTTGTTCCTTGGTCATGGCTGTCTATGTATTTAATCTATTATCTATCTATTATATATATCCTGGTACCCACATCACAAGCCTTAATTGAGCTTACCGTGGGACTTGATTTGTGTAAAGATATCCAAAAAAAATATTTATTTATGTTTATCAAGTTATCAAATTCAATATAAAATACCAACGATTGTTTGTGTATGATTTAATTTATGTATTTGGGACAGGTTGCACTGATAAATCTTACTGTGACTGTACGTCGGTTGTTTCTTTTTTTGATTGGGTACCTATTAAAATGAGAGCGTTATTTAGTGTGTACGTTAGTAACTATGGTGGGCTATTTTCAATGGCGGTGTTAGGGTAAATTGCTAGGAACTGGCCTCCATCCAGTAACTGTCCAGCTTATATAAAAACGAATTCTATGTACTTATAATTAGAATTCATTTTGGAAGAGGGAGAGTGATTGGTGTGGTATATAAGGTTACTAGCAATTTACCCTATATTCATTTTTTCAGCTAGGTACCTCTTTACAATAGTATGAAACAAACACGAGACAGATTCTAGGTTAATATTACAAGTAGTTACTGTTAACAAAATTTAAAAAAAAATATGCTGAATTTGGAAATTCGTTCAAACTAGGTACATTTTTCAGAACACTCAGTAACTATTCATCTCTCACTATGATCATATTCTTGCCAAGTGGATAGTTATATGCTCTTTTCATATATAAGAATGAAAATCGTGCCGGGAATGACCAAGACCGCATATCGCAGTACGTGTTTTGTGTGTTCACAACAATGAATTAGTTTCAGTCGAGTTTGGAATTTCCTCTTGTATCCTTTATGGCTGTTGTTCGAAAATGTTACCGCACGTAATAAAATAGATTCAAAACAATTTGTAGTTTTCCCGGTATTTCAAAGATCTAGACAGAATTCTGAGCTCTTTGAATTGTACCTATTCGTTTGAGCGTACTCGTTCTACATGTGCCAATTTGATGTAAAAGAAATACGTTAGAAGATGGTGCTCCAAAAGAAAGCCGTTTTACAATGCCTTCCACGTTCGTGGCATAGTTTCAACCGGTCTTTGGAAAATGTAACTTGAGGGAAGTATATTGAACATAACACACGTCAAAATGTACTTCCTTAAAATATAAATTCATAGTAAAATAACTTGCATGCTCTTTATTTTGTTTGGTAGGTAGGTACTCTATGTGGAATTTATCCACTTCAAAATTGCACGCCATTGAGTCTCGTCATTTGGGATGTATGCATTCGTATATGTATGGGCTGATAACTGGGTACTCACATGTGGTTACTATTAAGGCACTGGTCTCACCGCGAGCTACTAAGCTATGAACTATGGGCTATAAACACGAACAAAATATACACACTCCCGTGTAAAAAAAGAGACACGGTGATACTCGCCCGGCGGTGATTGGGATTGGGATTGGGAAGTCTTTAATGGCAGAGACCTTGGATGGAAGTGGCTTCGTGCCTTCGGCAGATATGGAGTAACCTAAAAATGTTACCTCTGGTACGCCAAAAACGCATTTGGAGATATTGATCACCATCCCGTACTTCTCGAATCTGGAAAACAGCTCTCGTAAGTGTTCCTTGTGGGTTGCCTCATCCTTTGAATAGACCAGGAAGTCATCCAAATAGGCGTAACAAAAATCCAGTCCTCTTACCATCTCATCCACGAACCGTTGAAAGGTCTGGCCAGCATTCCTCAGACCAAAAGTTATGTACGGGAACTCGTAAAGACCGAACGGCGTGGTTATCGAAGTCTTCTGGATGTCTTCTGGATTCACGGGGATCTGGTGGTACGCTTTCTCAAGGTCGATAGTGGAGAAAACCTGGCAACCAGAAATACAGTGAGCAAAATCGTGTATGTGACTGATGGGATATTTATCCGGGATAGTCCTCGAATTGAGCATTCGGTAGTCACCGCAAGGTCGCCAGCCATTGTTCTTCTTAGGGACTAGGTGTAAGGGAGACGACCAAGGTGATTCTGAAGGTCTTGCCGTTCCATTCTGAAGCATTGCCGAAAATTCGTCCTTAGCTATTTTTAATTTATCCGGAGCCAACCGTCGAGGAGAGCAAGACACAGGAGGCCCTGGAGTAGTTCTGATGAAATGGAGAACGTTGTGCTTCGGAGCCCGATGAACGCCAAATGGGCGAGTAATGTCGGGGTATTCCAGTAGTATGTTATGATATTCAGACTCACCCGACATTACTTTGACCGAAGACATTCGTCCGACGAACACGTAGGCGAAGCCAGGGCACACAAGCTAGTCGTCCTGTCAATCAGCTGGTGGTTCCTGCAGTCAACCATGAGGTTGTAATATGACAAGAAATCCACGCCGATTATTGGCTTCGTAACGTCCGCTACAATAAATCTCCAAGCAAAGTCGCGGCGTAAGCCTAGGTTCAACACTAAGTGTATGTAGATGTAGCCGTAAGTAATGATTGGTGAGCCGTTCGCTGCGGATAACTGGTAGCTAGTTGGTTGTCGCTTATTTCTTAAGGATGATCTTGGGAAGACACAGACGGCGCTGCCAGTATCCACGAGAAACTGTGTCTTCGTTGATTGGTCCGTGACAAACAAGCGACCAGTGTTAGGACTAGGGCAATCGACGGTCGCCATTATCGAGTGCCCCTGTCGTTTCCCGCTTGATACGGGATCTTGATCGTGCGGGCCTGTCACCATTCAGCTGACCCTTTAGCGCTTGCATATCTCTCGTCAACTCACTAATGTGTCGCATGAGTGTAGCCATTTGAGGATCAGGCATTGATGCTGCAGATACTTGAGGAGTTGCTATGTCGTGAACACGGTCAGCTAGCTCGGCGAGTTCTTCAATCGGATCGTTAGGTTTTGATGCGATAACGAACTGCAAGTTGTTCGGCAGGCGACTTGTCCAAATCGATAAAAGAAATTCGTCGGGTATGTTAAGCCCAGCCAAGTTACGCAGATGACGGAGAAATTGCGAAGGTTTTCTGTCACCCAACTCTTCCTGACTTAGCAACTGCTTTACCTTCTTTTGCCGAGACACCGAAAGTCGCTTAATAAGCTCTTCTTTAATTTTGGCATATTTATCGGTAGTAGGGGGGTTAACAATTATGTCCTCCACTTCGGCAGCATATTGGGCGTCAAGTTGCGCTACGATATAATTGTATTTGGTAGCGTCAGCGTTAATGTTGGAGACATTAAATTGGCTCTCCATCTGGGCGAACCATACCGCAGGCTTCTCCGGCCAAAATACGGGCGCCTTCACACCGATGCGATAAATTTCAGTAGCCATACCGCCATCTTGTGCGCCGTTTCTTTTTCTGACTGTACCGGGACGTGGCGTAATGTCCCCATTCTCACTGTCGCTCATCTTCGATGTATCAAGGGGTCACCAGTGTAGATGTAAAAAGGGTGCAGATGAAATGTACCTGGATGCTGGGTGACGTAACGGGTGCCGGAGTAAAATCAACAGCAGCTATGTTGTACACCATATATTTATTTATCCAGTTACACAAAGGAATTTAGCACTATTTACATAAAACGGAATAGAAGGAGTAGGAGCGAAAGACAGAAAATAATTATTAACATTAAACGAATTAGATTTTACAAATTTTCATGGATGACAAGACGTTAGGAACCAAAATTATCTAGCGCATGCGTCTTGCGACGGTATGTGTCAGTTGCAGGCAAGCGCTGGGAATAAGCAACGCTGCAGCGCTGCATAGACTGCGGGCCGACTGTTAGACCGATCCCGCTTTAAGCGCTGTATGCAGCGGAAAATAGGGCCATGTAACTCTATATATCTACTAATAAAATCGTTCATTCTGTCCGCGAGTAATTTATAATTAATTGTTTTGTTAGAAATAATAACGGAAAATTTTGAATAAATTACAATTCACATAGGATTAGGTAGATTCCGACCCCACATCAGCGATATCTGATACCAATGCGAGTGAGACCAATACCTAAACAAGGTCAGTGTTGACCACCTTAGCTTTCAATTATTGTACCCTAAGTACCCTAGATTACACTCTGCAATAAAAAAATAGTTTGATTTTCAGAAATAAAAATTGGGTTTTGATATGAAAAGACCTACCCTCAACTTCCAGGTGTTTCATAAGAAGTTACCTACTTCCGTTCATCATGCAGTAATTTTACTTCCCCTTTACGATACGCGGTGCTATAAAACACTAATACTATTCGAGAAGTCTACGAAAAACATTCGTCTTGGAACTTACAAATCGACGGTACCGAGTTGAAGAGTTTCATTGCGTATTTTCTGACGCATATTCACTCAACGGGTGTTGTAAGGCAGTAGTGTAGGATCAATTCGTGTAAACATTGTTAACACAGTAAATCTGTGGTGACGATTTCTCATGTGGTTCAGTTATGGTCCATAAAGGAGTTCTTCCCGTCGCTGTGATCTTGGTTAAATAATGTAGGTACCTACACGAATGAGCTATTTTATATTTTATTTTAGCTGTAAATTAGACCTGATCGTTTTTAAGGTTCCGTCTCTCAAAAGGAAAAAAAAAACGATAACTATCTGTCTGTCTGCCCATCTTATGCAGCCAATTTGCTCCAAAACTACTGGACCGAATGAGTTGAAATTTGAGACCCATAATTATGTAAGTTAGTGACCCAACGATGGACGTGGAACTTAAATGAATTAATTTTAAATATGTGGGCTACTTTTGGAGAGTGAATAAAATAATAAACTAGAAAGTTTTGCAAACTAGGTATATCCTTTTTTTTATGCGGCGAAACACAAAGTTAAAGTCAAACAAAATTCTAATAGTATTTTATATAATTGTAACAATATGAAGGCTATATAAGTTGAGTACCGGGTTTAGGTCACGAGGCTTGCCGAGTGGCCTAAGTAAGGTACGAGACTTATTATAGCCTTCATATTGTTATGATTGTATACAATACTTTTTCTACGACAGCCAAATACATGCCTAGAATACCTTACTCGAGAACAATAAAATGGGTTACATACCTACTTAAATGATGAATGGGAATATTCATACCAATAAATACGTAGGTACACACGACTAAGAGTAAAAAAAGTAAATCAATAATTTTGTTCTTTAGTTTAAGTGAAATCCCAGTATTTGATCGTCAGTACATCTGATCTGAATCACTCATAATTAATTAACTTTTTGCACAATCACTTCGACCAAACAAACAAAAACGCTGAAATAGTTTTACCAAGATTTACAAATTTCGAACACATAGCCGAACATGCCATAGACAAAATAAAATGGAAATAAACCGGTTCTCAATTACGAAAAATGTGGTCGCGTTTTAAATCATGAAACTATAAATGAAAATTATTTTTAAAAAGCTACTTACTACTGCAAATTAAAACAAACCTGAAAAACATGGAAGTTATCATTAGAAAAAAAAAAAACAGAACTCCTTTATTCATATGATTACTGCTCAGCAGTTATCATACGAACCTATAGACAAATAGACTTTCTTATCCTTACTCAAATAACGTTAATTAAGATACCGCTGACAATCATCTAATTGACAGATTTAAGTGCTGGAGTAGAAAAAATAAAATTTGTAAAAGTACAACGGCAAAGGATTATGTATTCACTAGGTAAATTATTTTACGAGTAGCATTCGATATGATCTCTATATTTTACTTAATAATAATTTAAACTGAGAAGATTTTATAGTGCCAATCATGTCAAGCTATAACTTCATTCAACAACGTGCCGTTAAGATACCTGAACTAAACTTAATTTTACTTAATAATAATTTAAACTGAGAAGATTTTATAGTGCCAATCATGTCAAGCTATAACTTCATTCAACAACGTGCCGTTAAGATACCTGAACTAAACTTAATCCATTCATGATTTTGATCAAAATTCCCAAAGTCAATTTTGAAAACGCAAAAAATCTTGCTATTGCATACAAATGTTCAAAGGTAAGTCGACCAAAATTAATGAGAGCGTTGAATTCGTATCTGGTGTTACACAGTAGGCCCCATTTTAAACATTTAGGTATCAAATTCTTCAATAAATTAATCTAATACTCTTGGCTTTCAGAGTTTATAAAAGTGCAATGGCGGAAAATCTAAGTTGTTAAGAATCTACATTTATTTAGTTCTATCATGTATGTTTCTTTTCGCGCCACGTTGCCAACTCTGCAATTCCGCTGCGTCCAATGCAATTCTAATAACATTTTGTATGAAACTGGCCATGTGAGACCAGGAAATTGAATTGCAAATAACGAATTCTAACAAGAAATGTGTTTATACATTACTCCTTTACAATCCAGTGCCAGTAATAGCAAGTGTTTTCATCATGAAAACATCTGATTAAGTTTAGACTGGTAGGTAATCTGTTTTTTGAATGAAGTAACCTACTACCAAAACAAAATGATCTTGATTCCAGGCGATAGATACAGGACGGCCATTTCAATAATTATATGCTATATTTGTATAAGACTTTTCAGCGTCAGAAAAAAATATTTTTCAAAATTTTATTATACCTTTTAAAATAAAGTAACCTTACTTTTTATGTACTGGCTCCATAGGCCTGCGTTATTAATAATAATAATAACATCTATTCTGTCCATTCATATACACCGTCAGCTAAATATGGTAATATGTCAATACACTGTTAAAATCGGTCGGGTTTAAAGAGCCCACGGTGTATACCCATCTGCTTGACGTACTTCGTGTTCGAAAAGTTGGTAACTACCTTGCCACAGTAAAATAAAATAAATGGTTTTTGAGTGGTTTAGGCCTCAGCCGTAGCTGAGGAGGAGGGTTCAAATTCCATCTATCTCCGGCGTTGGTGAACTTCGTATTATTATTATTAGGCTTAGGACATTATTTCATAGCATATCGTGGTTCTAAAATCCTTGGAGCCGCTATGTGTAAAATTTTCGATGTCAAGGTCAAAGTGTAATGTAATATTAAATATTATAATGATTTATACCTACTGTCACATCGTTACTGAGTTCATTTTAATCGCACGTGATAAATAAAAAAAATAACTCGATTTCATAAAAAGTGCATGCGTAATTATACCAAAAATCATAAAAAAAACTAGACAATTAGTGTTCAAGTCAAACTAGAAAAGTCTTAGATCGGAACTAGCAATGAAAGTCTTTAAGGTCTTTTGTGTGTCGAAAACAAACGTCGTTGACGTCGGTATCGTGGTATTTCTTTATTATGGTGCATTATGACCTTTCGGATGTCGTCGAAATCAGGGTTCCGATTAGCAATGAAAATAACACGAAATATACATATCGTATCTTTCAAAGGCCGCTGTATTTTTCAATGAAATACAGTACTTAAATATCTTTCTTTACATAGTTTGGATTGGGTGTAAAATACTTTTTTTTGCATTATTTTATTGCATTATGAGACTGCGAATGTATTGGCTCTCATACAAACACGTGACTTTTCATTTTGCTCAGACTACATCTCAATATCAGTTGACTAAGATTTTGAAATTATTAATTATGATGAAAGAGCATAGATTAATGAATCCAATGAAGTAAACGTGAAGTGAAGTATTTGCTTCAAAGCCAGACAAACGACAGTTTTGTTTTTTTTTCGAAAGTTACATGTACTATGAAAGATTCGTAACTTTCGAGAAAACAACATGAATCTTCGCTAGTTCCGATCTAATAAATTTATTAAAATGAACTCAGTTACCATATTGTGACAGTAGGTATAAATCATTATATTTAATATTAGACTTTGACTTTGACTTCGAAAATTTTACACATAGCGGCTCTAAGGATTTTAGAACCACGATATGCTACGAAATGTCCTAAGCCTAATTATTATTTAATTAACTTGGTAAACTATTTTTATTATGACATTTAAGTAATAATTAATTAATTCGTGGTATGAATACTTGAAGAGAAAATGTATACTGTTCAAAATGTACACTTTAGTGGACAGCCCATTTCTCAAAGCTGTAACAAGATTGCTTAAAGTGAAATACACAGTTCTACGGACTCAACTGATATTATGACTGACAGGTAAAAATGATATCAAGAACAACAGTAAAATAAAAATTGTAAAGTGCTTGTATTAAATACCAAGTAAGTATGTCCTAAATTGACATGACGCGCTCGTTTTTATTAATATTAATGTCCTCATGGAAATATCTACTTAGTTCATCCTTCAATCTGTCACCTAAAAATGTAAACGAAAATTCGATAAATTATTAAATTGATTTTTCAGTTTTACTTATTCAATGTATATAAAAAAGCAATATTTTTATTAATTCATTCAAATTGACGAGTTCATCGTCTTTTAGTTTATTGTCACTATCCTCAGTAAGTGACCAATTTGAGAAGAGAAGGTTAACGGGTTATAAATGTAAGTAACATTTGTTCGTTGTAGCGTTTAACACATATAGCCTGAAATTAAAAAAATATGCTTTCTTCAAACCATAACTTGCTAATAACAAACCAAATATCTGAAAAACTGATCTGTCTAGGACACACAATATTGATCTCACTGTCCATCCTATTTATTGTACTTCTGTGGTTTTGCTACTACTAAAATTATATCATCTAGCAAAAGAAACAATAGTCAAGGGCGAAATTCATTTTGAACTATAACTTGTTTATTCAGTGGAAAAAGCCAAAACTATTTGAAGCAGAATTCCGTTTGCTACTATAAGGCATTAGGTAAAGCTTTAAAAATATTTTAGCGATGGTAATTCAACACTTGATTTTTATTCGTCCTTCTACGGTCGTTTTGTATGAAATAAATAATATTAAAACATAAATTGCAAAGTTAAATTCCATATAAAACTAAAAGAAATGTTTCAAATCGTTACCTTTACGATTTATTTGTGAAGCATCCATGTAAAAAAGGTTTCGTATAGATCAAATATTTTAGAGAAAATTGGCTGCCTAACTATTTTGTAGTTATGTTTGCACTTTAATAAACACTATTACCAGATATGGTTGAGAGGTCTTGCGAGTTACACGAAATGTATTATAAGGCATAATAGCTAATTTACGTAGATACTAAGTAAAATCACTCAGTAGAAATTATAAGGTTAACCGCGCATGAACCATCTCGTAGGCAAATCAAAGGAGCTTGAACTGGCCATAATTGCCATGGCCAATATGGCGCACGCGAGGTGATTGAATTGAAACAAAATCAGTTTGAAACTGAATTGCAGGACATTTTTTCTGGTAAAAGTATTTAATATTTAAAACTCCAGCGGTAAACATGGTTAGTCAATATGGACATTCTGATTTACATAAAGAAAAATCCTTCGCCAAATTTTAAGGTACACGTGCGTGGTTAACCCTAATTTAGTCGCAGGTTCCAATGAGTACATGCATAATGTATCAGTTGGAGTACAGCCTGTGCCCCGTACATAGACTACCCAATCTGTAGATACCGCAGCAATATCTTTCTAGAGATAATGCCGCCATTTCGCATATGAACGTCTGTACTCTTAGCATAAAAGTAAAGCGATAGCATCTCGTTGGCGAAATGTACCTGTCACTGTTTAATTAATATAGTTGTACAGTGACAGGTGACTATCTCGCTCGCTATACTCTTGTGCTAAACCGGCTCGTTCGTACCACAAAATAGAAATTTTGTCTGATTCGTTCAAATTTACAACGGTTAGTTTAGTTAGATGTACAATAATTATCCTGAATCTTCCTGAGCACCAGAGTGAATCCTATAACTTCATCATCATCATCATCATATCAGCCGAAAGACGTCCACTGCTGAACATAGGCCTCTCCCAAAGATTGCCACAATGACCGGTCCTGCGCCACCCGCATCCAGCGGACTCCTGCGACCTTCACCAGGTCATCAGTCCACCTTGTGGAGGGCCTACCCACACTACGCCTTCCGGTACGTGGCCGCCACTCAAGAACCTTCCCGCCCCAACGGCCATCGGTTCTACGCGCAATGTGCCCCGCCCACTGCCACTTCAGTTTAGCGATTCGGAGAGCTATTTCGGTTACTTTGGTTCTGCTGCGGATGGTCTCATTTTTAATCCGATCACGCAGAGAGACTCCTAGCATAGCCCTCTCCATTACCCTTTGGGTGACTTTGAGCCTTCTTATGAGGCCCATTGTAAGCGGCCACGTTTCAGTACCGTATGTCATCACTGGCAACACACACTGATCAAAGACTTTCGTCTTCAAACACTGCGGAATATTGGACGAAAATATGTGTCGTAGCTTCCCGAACGCTGCCCAACCGAGTCGGATTCGACGATTGACCTCTTTCTCGAAGTTGGACCTACCTAACTGGATAGTTTGTCCTAGGTATATATATTCGTATATATATATTCGAGTGTAAAGTCTCCGATTATTACGGGAGTTGGTGCTACATGGGAATTTGACATGATTTTCGTCATATCCATGTTCATTTTAAGACCAACTCGCTCGGAGGCTTTACTGAGGTCAACGAGCATAGTACTTAAGTCCTTCAAGGTCTCAGCCAAGACTACTATATCGTCAGCGAATCGAAGGTGAGTGAGGTACTCGCCGTTTATGTTGATACCCAGCCTTCTCCAGTCCAGAGTCTTAAAGACATCCTCCAGTGCAGCGGTAAATAGCTTAGGGGAGATGACATCTCCCTGCCTAACTCCCCGCTGCAGCAGAATAGGCTTCGAGCTCTGGTCTTGGAGTCGGACTGACATTGTGGCGCACTCGTACAAACACTTCAACACCTCGATATAGCGGTAGTCGACTTGGCACCGTTGGAGAGACTGTAGTACAGCCCAGGTTTCGATCGAATCGAAGGCTTTCTCGTAGTCCACAAACGCTAAACAGAGGGGCAGGTTATATTCTTCGGTCTTCTGTATAACCTGGCGAAGCGTTTTTGTGTATAAATTAGGAGGTAAATGCCCATAATCGCCACGCTGGGCAAGCGGATTGGCGATCGCAGTAATGTGTCTAATATGATGACGCTGCTGCCCATCATCAAACTTTTATCAAATAGTGGTCAGTGACATTTCAATCCCTTAGTCGACTCTTACGACACCCGCAGGAGGAGTTGGGGTGGTGACAAATGTATTCTTACTGCCGTCACCATACGGCGGAATCCTATAACCTACTCGTATAAATAATTATAACGCAAGCGAGAATGCAGCATCACCCAAGGGTGCCAAGGAAATCTATTGCGGAGATGGTACATGGGACATCCATATTGAATAGTAGGTACTCTCTATCGGGCTATCCATATGAACTATACTGGAAATTAGCCAAATAACACAAGATTTTGGAAGTTTATGATTCAACACGTAAATAAAATATACTTAATTGGCTATTGTAATACACACATACCAGAACACAGTCGTATTAAATACCTACTAGTAAAATAACATAAAAAACAGTTTCAGACACAAAAAACAGAGCAATTTTAAAAGATCTTTAAAATCGCAATTTTTTTTAACTTCAGACCTGTTAGGCTGTTCAAAAATTAAATAACTACGGTTTTATGTAAAGCATACGTACTTAGTGTACTTACTCATAAAATCAATCGATCATGCATGATTTTTTCCATTAAAATTGGAAACTATGCAGCGCACTTTATTTAATTTTTATGATTTCATAAGGGATGGCCCTATACTCACCAGTCACTCCATTTTCATCAGTTTTTGAGGAGATAAATATTTATTTTATTTTTTTTTATTTTATTTGTATAATAGATATCATATAACATTACAGCTTACGCCAATGCGTTGTTTGACAAAGTACATTAAAAACAAAACTAAGAAAATATAATGACATACATATAATTAATTAATATCCTCACAGAACTTCAATAAACGGGGTTTCAATGTGGATGGCTTCTCATGAAATAAGTCGCAGTAAGGTAAAATAGTTAAAGGTTTGTTCAGCAAGACACGTCCGTGTGGGATTGGGGAAAATTGGTGAGCTAACGTGCGGGCCGTCTCCTCAGCAAGGAGGTGATGGTTTCGGCTGCGCAAGTATTTATCGGGAACGAATAAAGCAATGGTCCTAGTAGTCAATTCTGTGCAATCCGAATCGCCCCTAAGAATATATAAGAATATATCTACTCTATCTACTGATGAGGTCATCTAGGACATCATATGAATAAATCGGGTCATCGAAACCCAGTGGATTAACCACAGAACTAAGATGACAAAGAACGATTGACAACGATTAAAAGCATAACCAAAAACGAAACGCCAGTGTGTGCGTTCATTTGTCTATGTGTGGTCAGGAATAGGGTCGCCTGTTACAACAGACCAATTATCTATCGATGTCCGACTGTTTTATCGACAACATGTACCTATTATAGATATTCATTATCTTAGTTATTTTGCTATTAGGTTTAACCTTTAGTATGCGTTAGCGTCAAGCAATTCAAACAAGTTTTAACTTTGACGGCTATTTCATAAAGTCAATTGTACTGGAGCAGATCTGGGTCACGTTTTATAAAGTTACAATTTACAATTTCGCTGTTTGCCTCTCTAACGCACGCACATATTGGCTAGAAAGAGAGGCAAACAGCGAAATTGTAAATTGTAACTTTATAAAACGCGACCCTGCTGTACTAAGCATACGAAAAGTTAAATTTTGAACAGCTGTCAAAACGAACACAATAATAGTATAATGTGAATTGTGAAATATTGAATAAGAAATTGCGAACGAGTGTGAACTTACCTAAGCCTCTGGCGTAAGGTAAGGTATTTCGAGTATTTTCTCTGTCACTCGAAAGAAGGCGTCAATAGAGTCTAAGAGACAAATCCTCGAAATTTACTTATTTCGTTATCGCGGTAGGGCCGCTGTTAATTCCCTAGTGTTACCCTCTACAATTTTTTATTTCCCCATTTGCCATGAGATTCTGGTCCACCTATACCTATATACAATGTTTTTCATCACATTTGCGAAGAAATAAATTAATATAGTTACTTGCTCTCCACGTTGGCCCAACATGGGCTAATATACGAAACGCAACTATACAAATACAACAGAACGAGATGGGTAAGATTTTTGTTACTATTGATATGCCTAAAACGTCGCTCTAGACTCTACATCCGATATAAGTTCTGTTTTAAAAATAATAGAATCGGAATCGAAGCGGATGTCTAATATAAAATGGAAGTTCCGCCCAAAGTTAACCAGAAGCAGAGAACGTGGCGAGAGTTTCCTGGTTGAAACACTCGCCACGTTCAGGATTCAATTTTAGAATAACTCACTTCGCTCGTCCAATAATAGAATCCCTTCTCTCGACCATGTTGCCACTCGCAGGTAAAAAAACAAATTTATGTGTACCCTCGTATAACAAATAACCATTAAACTTTATAAGAGCAACAATTCTTGCATACACGGTGTTTTTTATTTCCGTTAAATTGGACAGGTTACATGGGAAAAACAGAAGTCACTGGAGAGGAGTTATTACTGGAGAGGTCGGGAAATAAAGGCTCAGCGTGCTGCAAATAAATGGGTAAAAAGACTAAAAAGCCGCAAGCAAATACTAATGACACTTCTATGACGTCATACGTAAAGTAAAAGAGAGAAAAGTATAGTTTGACAGTACGGTACTCTTTTCTATGACTGTCAAAATATAAGGAAAAAGTTTTGTGTTTCAGATGATTACACATTAATGAGACACATGTTCAGATTAATATGACAGGGTATATGTACACATATTTTTGATTGGTGAATCTGTTCAGATGCATATATTATGTACTTTTCTATGCTCATATACAGTATGTATCACCTCGTAGAGCAAAGAAAGCAACCCATTAATTTTTAGACCATACTAAACAACTTTTACTATGGGGTCAAACCCGAATTCACGAAAAAAATTTGGACAGTTTCATACATTTTGATTGCGTGATCATGAACACTTTGTATGGGAGAGTAATTTTTTTTTTCGCGAATTCGAGTTTGGCCCCATAGTAAAAGTTGTTTAGTATGATCTAAATATTAATGGGTTTCTTTCTTTGCTCTACGCGGTGATACATACTGTATTTATGAACTCGACTATACCTACTGATACATAAATACGTATTCGGCCTGAAAACCCTCGTATCCCGGCTTCTGCAGTAATGTACTATTCTTATTCATTCAATAACAGTAAGAATTAAGCCACTAGTTTCTAAGAGAAATTAATTATATTTAAACTAGAGATAACTTCACTTAAAGTTAACGGAAAAAACACACTAATATAACACAAAAAAAAAACAAAAAACATAATAAGGTCCTGTAAGTTATTTAAATACACATTTGTGTTCAAAATCTAGTATCATGACAGCATTGTAAGAAATAGACTGATTGGGTACGTTTATCGAACAAATATCGATATTGGTAGTTCAATATTTAGTCGAGCTCTAGCGTAGCGTAACAATTTATATTTTTACACAAAATATCCTTTAATATTAACTATTGTAATAAATTATTAGCTCACAGTGATAGAACAACTAACAATTAATGCTACAATTTGATAATTCACACAATTAATGCTACTAAATAGACAAAATATCCTTTGAAAACAATCAACCGGCACATCATATTTGCCTGTGAAACGAGTGTTTGTCGTTATTTCTGTAGTAGGAAACAAGGCAATCATTTACACAACACGACACCATATTGATTTCATGATCTGTATAAATTCGTTCTTATTAAGTTTTAATTATAAAATCACTTTTAAAATATCAATCTCCGTCGACCAGGCTGATACGGCTGATATGTCACTTCGAAAGTGGTTATGCTTTTGGCATTGTTGTCTATCTTTTTCGCACTCGTGTAATACTCATATAACTGGTGGCTTCCCTTTCACACGCTTCCTTTCTCTATTAAGCGCTAGCGCGGATTCTAACTTTATGGGATTAACCAATCTTTGAAGGAAATAATTTACGGAAAGTTTTATTAAAGGTTTTTTAGGTCTAGAAAATGTGTACCTGTTTTTAATAATTAGGCAATATAATGCTTTGACTAACCCTAAATATACAGGGTGCTTGGGATAACGATGTAGAAATTTCTGGAGGTGGTAAAGGAGACTAATTGGACGAGTTTACCCTATTTACCTTAGTCTAATATGTGACAGTTTTTTTTAAATCACGTTTTTCAAAATGTTTAGTTTTATACCAAAAATTTACTTAAAAAGTTAAATTTAAAACAAAAGATGCAATAAATAGCATTATTTTTTTTTATAATTAACATAACAATTAGTTGAGTAATAAATAAAAAAAAATTGAACCCACACTTGCCACACACAACATTTTTTTAAATAATTTTTCTAGTTCATCATTACTGATTTCTAACAGTAAATTGAACTTTATCGGCCTGTGAAAAAAAAAGTAATCGGGATATGAGTCTTCCTATTCGTGTAAAAACATGCTTCATTTTCTAGGTTTTGATTACAAGAAAAAGGACAGCAAAATAGCAATTAGTTAAAAAGTTATCGTCGATCAATTGTTGAACGCTGTCACCAAACAAAATAAGTTTCTTGTAGTTAGTAGGCAAGTGTGAGTTCAATTTTGTTTTATTAAAAAAAAAACTGTCACATATTGGACTAAGGTAAATAGGGTTCAAACTCTTCCAATTAGTCTCCTTTACCACCTCCAGAAATTCCTACATCGTTATCCCAAACACCCTGTATATTATGTACCGCTACAGATGCCATCAGAAATAATTAAATTTACACATTACATTTTACTTCACTCGCGGTGGCACGTGGCATTGGAAAACTGATCTAATACTCAACACAGTTTTTATGTGTTAATAGGTATAGGTACTTTAGCTCGCTAAAAGACAAAATAAACAATACTTACCGGCTTAGGGCTTACTTAGGAGACGTTCATGAATGAGGGTGATATTTTCCAAATAATATTATGGTCTGGAACATACATTCTCTTAATTTAGCATTGAGATCCCATTTAATGGCAATTGTATAACCATAATAATCGTACTTCAATATTCAAAGTAAATTCTGAACCATTACGTACCTATTAAGTATTTGAAACAGTTCCGGTTTGAATGATAACGACCGTCGAAAGGGGTTAAATTGAGGCATTCCTCGATTATGGGCTAAAGTTTGGGGTAATATTGGCACCAACTAATGTATTTATTTCTGTAACAGTAAACGGAACTACTGCATTGCATTTTCGTCGTTCAAGCAGAATCAGCTTTTCTTTAATTAAAATAAACGCATCATGGAAATCCATGTCGTAAAGTTGTGTTGAAAGGATTCCTCAAACTCGTATATGCAATCCTTGCTTGATGGAAAAAAAACATCCGTATTCACAGTGAAATAAAGGTGACATTTCCGTGAATTGATCACTGTAGATCCGACGTTGAGTAAGTATAGCGATACAAAATTCTACATACACACTTCATGTCTGCAATATTTTGAATAGATATATACGTAATATTACGGCTACCCGTGCCATACGTTGAATAGCAAGGCTTGTATTAGAGATTCATAGATTATTTTAACACATTTTGCTGCGGGAATTAGCTTAACTCGCAATTAACCATATTTTGTAAGGGGTCGAAAGACCTCCCACCGTATTTAACATGTTAAACAGTCTATTATGCTCAAACTGATATATTCGATCGAGCGTAATAGACTATACGTACCTATTGAGTAATGCTACCGTAAACGTTACTTGCAAATTCGTGGTATAGATAAGCACACAGTTCAATTTTGGTTAGTGTTTGACAACAATGCAGTTCGTGTTTGACAAGCATACACGCGATGCATTAATTAAAGGTAAATAGTTGTACCGTGATTTTGAAATTGGAAGATGCTAATACTGATAACCGGATTAGCAAGCTGAACTGGCAATGGGCCACATTGCACGCAGAGCAGATGGCCGATGGGGTTGAAAATCTTTTAGACAAATAAATATTTTGCCTTTG
>JALPQI010010433.1:0-51225 GCA_025490895.1 Thaumatotibia leucotreta
GTGGTGACAAATGTATTCTTACTGCCGTTACCAAACGGCCGGTCATTATTAGTATTACATAATACGATTATAGTTGTTCATTTGTTTCAGATAAAATAGACTGCCGCCGTCTGAAGGCATTCTTTCAACTGACACGTGACAGCGAGTTCGCTTACGCTCTGTGGGGTGTTATCAACCTGAACATGTCGTTACCGCTCAGCTACATCAGTCTCTGCACCACGTATTTAGTTATAATCATACAGTTCTCAAAGTTCATTGACTAATGGATACGTGGGCAAGCGTACGCTTTGTAGGACCTGGCCTACTACCGCGAAAATCGAAATTCATAAATTTCGAAGATTTTTCTCTGACACCCAAACGAAGGAGTCATTAGAGTGAGAGAAGGGCATTTCTCTGAGCGTTTCAACCGCCGTGACTTCGGTGGCAGCCTTATCACACGAATCCCGTGAGAGATGCAAGAACTTTTGGATATAATAGTAAACGTAGTTGACAACTACCAAAATATCCAAAAAATGTATGAGATACCCTCGGAAATCGGGTAATAATGTTGCCACCGAAGTCACGGCGGTTGAAACGCTCGGAGAAATGCCCAGAAACAAATCCTCGAAATTTACGAATTTCGATTTTCACGGTAGGGCCGCTGGCTAAAACTCACTTAACCTTTGCGTTGCAGTCATTTTAATTTTCCTTCAATACATTCATGCCATTCATGACATTGAGTGCTGTCAAGATTTCACGGGAAGTATTGTTTTTAAATTCTGTCGTTATGTATTGTCCTGAAATGAATATTTACATAATAATTTCGAGTTTTCTTTTTGTAGAGTTTATATTGAAAGTAAAGAGATGTAGGCTTGCTTCAATTTCTGCAATCCGTCTGCAGTACCTACATAGTCCATATTTTCATGTTATTTACTCGGACTTACACATTTTAGAAGCTGTTGTAATATTTGAACATGGCAGTAAATAAAACCAGTAAGATAAAATACCGAAACTGAAAATACGGACAATATTTTTGAAATATCATAGTCACACTAAGCGATACAAAATGATACAGCCATAACCTAAATTGAAAACAGTAGCCCGCCGGGCAAATCGTTTTTTAAAAATGGCTGAACGAGGAAATTGCGGATCGTTTTGGACGCTTGGAAGCGTTGGGGATTAGCTATGCTTGTAAATGGTGTAGAAATTAATGTACCCACTAATATACTACGTAAATATAGGTACCTATTACTTTTCAAACGTTGTATAAATATACTTATTAAAGAAATTGCTTCAACGACAAACAATAAATATTAATTTCCATTTATTTTATCATGTATTGGATCTCCATTCCAGGGGCCCGTTCCTCATAAGCTTGTAACTTGTAATACAAGTGGAAGTCTCTTTTAATCGCCATTAATTAGATAGGGACTTCCGCTTGTATTACAAGTTACAAGCTTTTGAGAAATAGGCCCCAGACAGTGGTATTTATTTTCATTGACCTTGATTGAATATCTTAACATTAAATATCCTTTCACCCTTTCATAATAGTTAAGACTAGCTCTACGCCATACTATTTGTTATGAATTGAATATTTACACATTAAGTTGAACACGCCAAAAAGTAAGATAATAATTATTCAAATGAGCCTGTAGAAAAGCCGGACTACGTAAATGCAGAATGAAAGTTATAAGTCTATGAAATAAGTACGTACATATTTATGTATGTATGTATATAGAACTTTATAGCTTTAAAGAAGTTTACAGAAAAAAAATAAACAACAGTAAATTTATGACTATGTACAAAAGCGAATTCATCCCTAATAGGAATCTCTTCCAGCTAACCCTTGTATAAGTTTTACTGAGGCTATGTTAGAGAACTTGCTTTTATACGAACTAGTGCGAGTAGTGGTTCATTTCTTGTCAGGTTGAAACTTCGCAGGGCCATTTGTACTGAAAAACGTCGTACAATTTAATACACGTGTGAAAACGATATTCGTAACTCGCGTTGATTTAAAACAGTCCCTTCGGTCGTGTTTTAATTTAACGTCACTCGTTTCGAACTTAATTTTTTTCGCACTTGTATCGTAATGTACCTACAGATTTTTTTTATATTTGTAAGTGGTTTCCTCACTTTCCACCTTACGACTATAGATAGTCTAGGCCAGTGAACGAATGTGCGTTCACTGGTCTAGGCATAGGCCTTTGTACTAGCGATGAAAAAACATGGCATCATGTAGTGCTTTCTTTTTATAAAGAGTTTTGCGCAAGGCACGGATTTCGTAGTGATTTTTTTTTACTACAGCTATTTTGGCAATATGCTGTGTCCCCCATTGTAATACACAATACTTAATTGCAGTATTCATCATTAAACTGTGCAAAAGTACCAAAATAATATGCTATCTACTTGCGAACATATGCCGCTTACTCTATACACGCTCATACAAAAAGTCACGTAATGTGATAATATCGCACCCTTAATCAAATAACGCAACATGTGATCATACGTCAAAAGTGTTTTTATTACGGAAATAGCCTTTAAAATATGCATTTATCATTATACGAAAACAATTTTTATTCTAAGTTATTTAGTTTCAGAGATAATTTACGCGGAAAACGACGTAAGTGATTTGTGGTCCTAAAATAATGCTACTTGTGCAAATGCTTCGTTGTTTTACGTCGCTAACGGTGGCGCGCGCGCAATCGTAACATCAGATACGTCATTTTTCTCGGACATTTATTATGTGTCGTATGTTGAATCAAAATTAACAAAAATGGAAACGGGAAATGATATCTCCAATGGTGAGTTATTTTAAATGCCATTTAGATATGTTTGTGCAAAACAAACGTATGTGCACTTACTGCTGTTTGGGTGCTAATTATTGCCATAAAGTGACCCGTCGCATGTTCATATACGATATTTTTCTCCGGATAATGATATGTGAATAAAAAATATTTTAAACTAATTTAATATATACTATGGTATGTTATGCTATGCGTTTTACGTAAATTCAAGATTTTTTAAAGGGTGATCTTATGTTCACTTGCGCTTGTATTCTACAAAATCTTCATAGTCGCTTGTCAAGATGCTGCATTATATGACGGAATTGTTAGTGATGTACGTGCACTTACGTCATTTTATTAAGTCATAGTCTAACTTGCGTCGTTTTTAAAAACTTTAAATGCTTAAAAATACATATCAACTGTATAAACGTTAAAGTTTTTTTATGTATTAATTGTATAGTATACCTACGTAATTGTATTAACACATTTTGAACCTAATTACTCTAACTTTTATTTTGTTTTGATATAGACCTACCGACGGTCCTGAGACGAGAAACAAGACAGTTACTTAAAGGGTCGAAATTATTGTCTCTAAAATCAACGAAAACGCTTACTACCGCAGTATACTACCAAAGATGGAGACAAAAAGCGTTATATATTCTGACCAAAACCTGAACTCTTCAACATTCTGCCTCTTGTTGGAGGGGTTATAGGGTCGGCCGAATCACGAAACGTACTTCTATTGAAACTTATTTTCTTACACTTGCAATGAAATTTTTACATGACGTACCTCAAATCAATCAAGGAAGTAAGTACTTAGTTTTGGGTACTACCAGCGAACAATGATTTAAAAGGATTTCATACAAAATGTCAGGCTTCCACCGGCGAAGCACCTTTCTTTTATTTTTAAACGTCGAGAAAATCACTATACAAGCTTCAGCCGGAAAAGGCTTGCAGGCTTCATATAGGCCTGCAAGACCTTACTTCTCGGATTTTGTGGTAATGTACTATTCAAGCTGATGAAGAAGATAACACAGTTTGTGAGGCCTGTAAAATGTAACACCCATTTAAAGAGTGCAGTAGGCTTAGCACAGGATGAGTGCGACAATATGTGCCGCGATATCTATCTCTATTAGTCTACTATCCATCCCTCTTTTATTCATATAGTTAGTAAAGATGGAAAATCTATCTCGCGGCGTCATACTGACATACCAATCATGTGCTAAGCATAAGCATACAGGAATGTATAAGCTGGACTGTGAATGTAGCCTTTAATATGTAGGGCACACGAAGCGTTGAAGGTGAAGGTTAGGGTTGAAGGTGCTCTGCCGATATCAAGCACCGTCTACCACAGTCTGTAGTCTGGGAACATGGCCATAGATAGAGCAAATAATTCTATAAAGTTTGACAAGCCTCTGGTTCTCACTAAGAAGAAGATAAACGTTCCCAGAATGCTGCGCGAGCCCATTGAGATAATGTAATATCCAAACTTGAAAAGGATAGAAAAAAGCTATTCTCTACCACCAGCTTGGGATTCGGTAGTTCATCTGATAAAGGAACATACTGATCGACTGTGAGGGTGATGAGTTTGACGTTAGGCTTTTTAGTACAGGCAGTATTATTTTCCAAATTAATTTTCAATCTAATGTTATTTAAAATTGTATGTTTTGGTCCGATTTATGTTGATTTTAATGTTTTTTGAAAAAAAAAATATGTCCCAGCGTCCCACTGAGTTTCTTGCTGGCTCCAAAATTGGGATACTTTCCTGACAATACAAAGGAAAAGATTTTTTCTCAGGTCCGAGTTGTGGGATTAGAACCGGCGTAGATAATTTATTTGTTGTCTTTATTTTAAAAATACATATCATGAATTACTAGTAAAAATTAAACTTGCCAGTTTAGTACCTATATACAACCACCCCTAAAGTTTACCGTCTGTCTGTGGTCTAGTATATATTGTATGTGGGCAGTTTTTTTTAATTATGGTCTTATTTTCATGGAGGTAGATGCATACAATTTCCTTCACTGTCACTCACCCGTAAACCACGAACCCTGTAAAGTGTTCGAAACGTCGGGATGTAATTAACTTAATTAATATACGCGATATAATCTATTACTATACTTTTATTCCATGTACGAGTAATGTAGAAAGTTTTATACTTTTAGAGACGCGACATAAGAATTAGGGCTCTTTATTTTTTATTGTTTAGTTTGAAGAAATGTGACTAGAATTCGAGGTATTCTATATTATTTTTGGTTATTACTTCAGATTACTAGTGAATTTTATTTTTGTGTATTAATATTCTTATTAAAATGATAATTTTGTTTAAAAATACACTTTTTTATTTAGTATCGAACCCTCATTTATGAATATATTTTTGACCCCCGGCGAGTTTTGCTACACGCGATAGAGTTTTTTACATTAAGAATGGCTTATTTCTTGTAAATAATATCCTATTGCTAGGGGCAATTTGATGATTTTCAATAGAAAAACGACCTATTGCTACATGCGTCATAGGATGCTTTGTAAAACAATGCTACATGTGCACTTGCGATACATACTCTTTCATCAAATAACGACGGATGATCACATAAGTCACCTAGTACGTGGTAAAACAATGCCATATGTACACATGCGTTATACAATTTTCAAAAGTAATGTATTAAATAAGATGCAATATAAGGCATTCAGTTAGTTTTGTTAACCAAATTACATATGCAAAATTTCATAAAGTTTCCTTCAAAATTGAAAAAGTTATCCTCAAAATACCCTTTCGCAATCTTTAAACCTCTCTCCTGAACATTTGACTTTTTGCAGATGTGACGTTGTTTTACCAAGGGTACGATATATTGGCCGGTACTGTACATGAATGATTCTGAAGTTCGTCATAAATATGAAGGACTGAATAATTTCACTGCCGTGTGGTGACGGCAGTAAAAATACATTTTTTCACCACCCCAACTCCTTCTGTGGGTGTCGTAAGAGTCGACTAAGGGATTGAAGTGTCACTGACTATTATATGATAAAAGATTAATGATGGGCAGCAGCGTCATCATAGTGGACTGGACACATTACTGCTATCACCAATCCGCTTGCCCAGCGTGGCAATTATGGGTATTTACCTCCTAATACGTCTATACGCATAGGCAGATGATGATGATGATGAATAATTTCACATTTTAGGAAACTAGCCATTTTAAGGAATGTAATCGCAATATGAGTTAGTCACGTGTCGAATGGTCCTAACTTACATTACGTATTCCTGGGCCGCTCGCTCGCGGGATAACTCGATCGTCTTTATTTTCGTACGCGCGTGCATGAACACGTTCATTTTCTACACGGCCTCGCGCATCAAGGCAGTTACTACGTGATTTAATTTATTTCATGTTTATAGGCTTGTGGGTTTGGGCATGAAATCAGAAATCACCGATGCTGAGAACAAAACAGCATTCGATCTTGTACTATTTCTTGGAAGGGGAATTTTCAAAAGTAAATATTACAACCCAATGTGTTAAATTAATAAATAATTCCAGCATGCTTCGCTAAGTTGCCAATAGATAACGCTTAGTAGCGTATCGTAGTTTTTCCTCTCTGTCACCCTTTCATATTAGTGCGACAAAGACAGTTAGCTGCCTTTCGTTTACGATTGACGATTACTTAAAGACGCTAGTGATTGGCAACTTGTCTAAGCACCCAGTTATGGTTAAAGCAGGTAGTGACGGAAAATTGTCATAAAAAGTCAGAGTTGTGCGTTGTTTTTTTTTACCTGATTTACCTATATTCTATACTACAGAGAGTGTTACACGGATCGGACAACTGAGTTGGTGGTGGTTTCCTGGGGAAAATACAGAACCCATCCAGACTAGATAACGATAGTAATTTACTATATTAGAATATTTCTACAAGTTTGGTCTCCAATGTGATCAGTTTAAGTCGTTCAACATGATCTTACTCAAGTATAAAGTTGTGTGTGAATAGGATCAAGAAATCGAGCAAGAAACTCAGCTAAGTACCTAAGCCCGACGACTATCAGAGTGGAGTACGCGTTGTAATGTCTTAAGTACCCATAATATATGTGTTAAAACATTGCCTATAAGTTTTTACGTCAGCGCAAAATTCGAGAAGGAAAACTTTTAACATAAAGTAATTTGAGTATAAAAGTTTCAAGCATGTCCTTGCTCCGATTACAACTCGCTCAAATTTCTAATTTGCTTTATTCTTGTTTATTTCATTAGTATTAAATTGTAATGACATGATCTTATCAAATTTTAATGGCGTGTTTCTAGGTAAAAGGTGGCTCCGACCCGTCTGTATATGTCGCAAGCGGCGATAAATTTGCCCCGTGCTCTTATCATGAGCTGCCGACTCGTTATTTACGCGGACTTACTTTCTATCCATCGCGTATTAATGGAATCGAGCCAGATATAAAGTAAATCCGCGTGAATAATACCGCGGCAGTTTGTGGTACCTACGGCTACAGTTACCTCATGGGTAAATGCGATGTTACTACTTTGGAACTAGATGAATATTAAAATATATTTGAATAATCCTTACATATAATTGTAACTGCATACAGGAATGAGAAAGTATTTAGCATGAATGAATTCAGCAAAGTTGCGTGCCACAATTACGTGGCATTTTACAGGTAAATCATTAAATTCGCATAGTTACACTAGATCCCCATTACCGATGCGAGCAACAACGGATCTACCCTTCTCAGCAATTGTGCCAAAGCTATTATGCCTTGATTAAAGTAATTAACTACAAACCGACCTAATAGCTACTGTAAATAGATTCGTATTGAAATTTAATCTTGTGCTAGTGCTAGGTAATTTGTAACGAGCATAGCTTAATTAGAATTACTATGAGTGAACGTAATATAAATATAGTATATTCAAAGAAAACAATAACTACTTTAGAATAATATTAACTACAAACAAAATCTTAAATATAAATAAGTAAAAGTAATATTAACATAAATAAAATTAAACCTCAAAAGAAACCTTCAAAAGGAGCCAGCACCCATCCAAACCGCTCCGATTGGTTCCCGACGCAACGGTGCCCATCACGCTCGCAGCGTCATATATACCACAGATGTCATATATACCATAGATCAAGCAAACGTATCTACTTAGCGTGTCAAATGAACTCAGTAAAATCCACTGAGTTGTCCGTCTTTAATCGCAGCTTGCAGCTTTCGGGCGTCAAATTTTGTAAGTTGAAGTGAACAAAAACATTAATAATGCCTCCTTAAGTAATATTAATTGCAACAACACAAAAAAATATGAATACTCAATCAAGGGCCTGAGACATATTTAAAATCATAGGCAAGTAACAACTTCAGTACAAAATCTGACACGCTCGGCCGCCATACAAATGAATGAACTTGTTTCTTCTATCCAAATCTAATTCTGTGGGATGCTGGACAGTCTCTGCTTCAGGAACCAACCGGAGCGGGGATCAAGGCCCCTTACTGCAGGCGTCATCCCAGTTCCCTAAGAATTGAAAGAATTTAATTTAGTGAACTAAATATTATTACTAAATATATTGCGGAGCGTAGGTACCTAATAATTAATATGACACAGTTATTATGGAGGGCTTAATTAGAGATACCAAATTGATAATGAGGTAATAATGAAGGCACATTACGTAGGGGTAGGCCCCCCATAAGGTGGACTGATGACCTGGTGAAGGTCGCAGGAGTCCGCTGGATGCGGGTGGCACAGGACCGGTCATTGTGGCAATCTTTGGGGGAGGCCTATGTTGAACAGTGGACGTCTTTCGGCTGATATAATGATGATGATGATGATAATGAAGCACCACACTTTAGGTAATAATAATAAATTAAAAGGATCTAAAGGTATTGGGTCAACCATTCTGACAGGTGAGCTAGCATAACTATCAGGCTGGTGTCGCTGGGTGCATAGGTGGAGTAGGTCCAAGTTATGTTGAAGGGACATTATAGACAGTGTAGCCTCCGACTGGCCGTCACTGTCGTCGTCGACTGGATTCCGGGAGATAGAGGGAGGAGCTTTTAAACAAGCTATAGGTATGGGCACTTAACTAAGTTGGCAAAAAGCTAATATCAGTAAAAACATTATGGTACTAGGAAATTTGAGCCGCAGATCGGTGGTCTGTTTTGTCCCTGGCCTCGTAAGGGCGTTTTGACAAATACCTATTATATTGAGTATTTCAAAGAAAAATACTTATAAGTAACATCTCACGAACTTCAACTTCTCCAAATGGTGTTAGTATTTTAGTTAACTTAGTAGTTCTCAAAACAAAATGTGCTATTTCATCACACTTGCTGTCTAAGCGCGCCATTACTTGCATGCGTAGCGGGAGTAATAGAAAAGTTAAATTCCCTAGGGATTAATATAAATGTCAGCTTAGTAGATCATTCAATAATATTTTGTCTTAAAACTTTTTTTTTGGGGCAAGTGTGATGAAAAACATTGTATGCACACTGTACTATTACAGATTAGGTGATGGATTATTTTAATGAAATAAATTGTGCCATAAAAATATATAATTACCATGTAAAAGTTCATCGATGTGACCTCAGAATGAACCCCGGAAAATTTGACCGGTGTATAAAAAAATCATCCTGTATGCAAGTAATGTAATTATTCAATAAGGAAACAAGTAAATACCTCCGAAATGGAGTACCTAATTAGGTGCCTCTTAAACATGAAGTGCCGTATTACTCAATTACCGTACAAGCGGTACAAGTAAACATTAACTCAATTTAGCATTTCACCTCATCGCCTCAATAACTAGCAAACTACATTTCTGAGTTACTCCAACTTACCCGTCCTCATGGAAAGTTCCCAAGGCGCTCGTGGCAAACGCTCCACAGCAAAATAAAATGAATTGGACTCTTCCTGGGAGTGCTTTCATTTCGTTTCGTTAAGGTCGTGTTAATTTAGATGTACTCGACGAATGTATCTCTCTCGTTTCTACCCAAACAAACTTGATTGAAATGCTTGTAAAGGTGCATTCAGACGAACGAGCATTCGCTATTCTAACCGCCTACTCTACGAAATTCGAACGTTACACAAAACGTGATTCTTTGATTTCGTAGAGTGGGGGATAGAATAACGAATGCTCGTTTGGTCTGAATGCACCTTAAATAATCGTTTCATTGTTATCCTAGAATAGGTCATACTCGTATGAGCTCTATCAAAGCACGGGACCCGAAATGGGACCCTATTTTCACCGAGCCTTAACTTAATTGTCCGTCTGCCTGTTGCCGACTATAACTCATAAATTGTGACAGCTATAGAGAGAGTTGTTTTGTGACAGTTATTTATGTTGGAAACGAATAACAAAATACTATAAACCTAACATTATGTAAGTACCTACACTAAGTACCTATAAAAATTAAAGGATATTTACAATTAATTAATGACTTTTGTACTGCATATTTTTTTATATATATTTATTTTCAAATTTTAATTATATTTATTACTGTATATTGCTTAAATTTTATGTATAATGTCGATAGTTTTAGTACAAAACGTTTTTTTTAATTTATTTAGGCCTTTGATTAATTTTATCATTGAAGTTGGACAGTCAAATGTACTCTTGAAACTCAAAACCGCCATCGAAGGACGACGTTTCTTCTCTTCCTTCATGACCTTCAAGGATTTTCTTGCTTAAGGTACCGAGGTAACTTCGTTAGATTAACTTAGTTGTAATAGAAACCCCAGCTTTAATCTTTCGGCTTGGTACCATAACGACTTCAGTCTAAATTGCTGTTTGTTGACTAAACCAATCAGATCATTTCGGGGGCACACATATTTTTAGATTGTTTACTGCTATTATATTATTATACGGTGAAGAATTGAACACTTGTGAATTCAACAGGTTTGAAGTCTCTTAAATGTCTTAGTATAAGGTACAAATATACGAATCAAATCACAAAATATCAGAGCGACCAAATTGGCCGGCTAAATGGGTGTCACCAACAGAAAGGCGGGCCATGGGTATTGTTGCGGTAAAAGTAAGGCAACAACAAAACGATAAAAATAAATGAATATACACTAGAAGAAGCAAATGTATCTACTTCGCGTGTCCGAAATCAGTAGCAGCTACTGAAATGGCCATTTCTAATGACAGTCCACATATGTCAGCTGAAGCAGCAGCACGTAAGAAAAAAAGTACAAAATGCCTCATTGCATGATAATTAACTGCACCAGCCCAAATATTTCCAGCGCACAAAAACAAAAACATATTTCCCATCACACGTAAGTAATTTTTAAATAATATTGTGCGTGAATTCATTTTTAATAATTTTTTCCGTATTTTTATTTATGCGTCCAAGGGTGTACCTAAGTAACTATAGAATTACGTTAAAACCGGTGTTTACATTGCATTTCTGCGTTTGCTTTAAGCGTTTGATCGACCATATGTGTTAAAGCGATAGTGAATATGAGACTAGCGATACTCTCGCGTATCGCTTCGACTTCGTAGTACAGCCCATTTCTCATTCGTCCGTCAAATTTAGCAACTAGTGTGTTCGTTCTACAATAAATATAATAGTGAGCGAGCGAACCCACAGATATAAAATCTATGTGTACGAGAGAAACGGCTGCATTGTTGCGGGTGGAGGGGCATTGGTGTCTTTGAATCGTTTAGGTTTTCCCATCACTAAATGCCGACCGTGACGTCTCAGTGACAGCTAAAAAGTCGGCACGCTTGGTTTCCATACAAATGGTGCTATTTACTTCATCTACTGAATATCTAAATCTGTGTTATAGCTGAACAAGTTTGTTCATGACACTCTCACAGTACTGTGTATAACTTTAGGTTTTACTCGATTGTGCTCGCTCCAATCCATTGAGCGCGCGTGATAGCTTGCTGTAGATAAAAGACGGGAAGTCTATCTGGCGCAGTCATATATTCTATTCGCACTAATTACATGCTAAGCCTATAGTAATACGAGCCTGATAGCCTAGGTACTTTACGTGTCGAGTAAACGGTAACATACCCACGGTTAGTTGGCAACTCATGGTTACTGTAGGAGTGTAGGCTTAACATAATGTCGGTGCGATAGTGTGTAAATCTCCGAGATGATAGACTTCCCGTACCTTACTAACTATGTACAAGTACTTATATTAATGAAATAGGGACACATAATCTATCTCTCAGCGACTTACGATAGGGAGAGTGTCACATACAACATTGTCAAGCTTTTCAGGTAAGACTTAAAATTGCTGACTCTTCGGGATTTGTTAACAATATAATAACTAACACAATACCAATCTCGACCTCCTCTACTATCAAACTTGTCAAAGAAATTGGTGATATTTATCTCGTTGACATTTCCCCAAAATCACTGAACAATTGACACAAGTCACTTAAAAAGTTAGTGAAGGCCCTAATATCACTTTCGCGTGGCGAAAAGGAATCCAGTGACTGACCTTGTGTCCCTTTGCTGACCTATTTAAAGTTTCCTGTATATTTCTATCACTGTAACGGTGTAAGTGTAACTTTTCGCACCCGTGGTGCTATTAGAGTGTTCGGACAGGAGCATACTTGTAAATACGCACCGAAATAATCTTCTTGTAAATATAATACGACGTTCCTATTAAATACCTACTATGGATTAAGATGCTCTAGTACAAATAATCAATAAACCTATACGTTGGCACTTTACTTTTCTTACTTATAACGGATCACTCATCATCGTGGACCGCGCTGGGCCCAGCCAGAGCCACCTGACATGCACTTTGTGCATCGTCATTGAAAACGATTGTGATTTCATGTCATTCTTTCCATTAAAAACGGCCAGAGCTTTAGAGTTTTTTTAATCTAAGATAATTTATTTCAATTGGTTGATTGGGATGATTGAAAACGATCGACGTACATGTAACTTATATCTTCTATATAATTGTGTAAGTACATGCTCGAATCTGGCTAACTCTGAATTGAAGTAGGTAATGTGCAAGATAAGTGTATGTACCTTGTAAAACTGTGTGTACCTTGTTAATATTTGTTACAGAAGTGAAAAAAGGCTAAGGTTGCTCAAATTCAAACTCAAAACAATTCATGACTCTTACACTTTACAGAACAAAAAACATACAAATAAGGTTAACTTGCTAAGCTACACACATACATTCCAAAAATCAAAGCTTAAATTTTAAACTGTTCTTAAAAAGGCAATACAACAGGGGCCTGTCCAACATTGCTTGTTGTGATAGTGAAGTAAAAGAATTTAACGGCTCTCCAGGGCGCAGTACGTTTTAGTAGCACTAAACATCTACTGCTAACATCTTTAGTGCAAAAACATGCTACAATGTGGGATGGAAACTTTGTAAGTCAGCTTCAAAGAGGTAAAGTAATTTAATAACACAATATGATACATATAAGCGGCAAATTGCATATATGTATAGCTAATATTAGATTGACGTTTTAAAATACCTGAAAATTGATGATTCTGGATTCGGGGTTCTCTTAATTATCTCCGAAAATAATTTTGCCGAAAGATCAGTTGCCAACTATAATATTTCGCACACTTATCTTACGTATTTTATCTTATTCCAATCGAACCTAACCTAGTTGGCTAATAAATTAGCCAAAGGAAAGACTTGAAAGTAAAATTTACGTAATAAATGTGATAAATGATGGTATGTCAAGAGAATCATTCCGAAAATTTGATTGGCAGGATTGTATATCTATGTTGGCAGGATACCGATTCGAGGATATAGTGGGTGTATTTTGATTGACTTCCGTGACATGATGACAGTTGCTTACAAAAATATTTCATGAGAAAACGGCAGTCATTTATGCCACGATTCACAACAAAAACGCAACGGCATTAAGATATATCAGGCAAAGTTTTCACTAGTTACTTTTGCTGTTGTGTGCTTTATTTGAATAAAAGTTATTCTATTCTATATTTGATAACGATGGAAGATATTATTACAATACCTACGCCATTCGTAAATTGCAAATACTTTTTCGTTTATTTTTTACAAACTCCGCTTTTGCCGATCGACATCTTTATTCATGAACTTTGAACAAGATAAATTGTATAACTCGAAGGTTTTAATTGAACTTTGTTTTTAAAAGAAAATTATTAGCATAGGTACGTTAATTGGATTTTTCAGCGTTCAATATCGAACAAAAACTTTTATTTCCTTAAAACGCAGATTGCTTATCAGATTCCGCATTATGATCTTATAAAAGTCGCTTTTCTACTAACAGGGTTTGTTATATACATGGAAATTACATTCAGTACATCACCTCAGATCTAATCCTAGTTTTTAAATTTAAAACAACATAGTACACAAGACACACTAATACGAATAAGTCAAATTAACGAGAGCATGGAATTGAAATACATATTTTGTAGTTTTTCATCAGCATTTTCTCTTCTGTTTTTATCAGTATTTGACAAATACAGAGTAAACTTGCTTGCATTGCAACTACATAAAATTCACCTTGAGAATGTTTCTGCGAGATTACCACTGGAATCTTGAACTTAGAATATGCGCTATGCGGAACAATCTGTTAAAATTAACATCAGCTGCTTGTATCATGTCGTTGAAGGCGAACATGATAGCCATGTCCGAGTTTTCGCTGACCTGTGAAGTTGGATATGCAATAGCAGATTTTTTTTAAACTACGTAATATCCTATAATATTATTCCATAAAATAAATAACGTTTTTAGTAAGACGGAAAGATAAGGGCAAAGATGAAGGTAAGTGTTCGAAGATCGAAGAAAGCGATGTGGAGTCTAAATATAATCGTAGATCTGCGTCTAAAAATGAAATTGGATATTTTCTAGTCTATTATATAAAATGGGTAGGTAACAGTTTTTTTTGATTAAAGCACCTTCATTCAATCTAAAAGTAGTATTCAAAATCTGTTTCATAATCATAACCGTCGCTCGAAGTTTGATCAATGACCCAATAAGTAATGTTGCCGATAGTAAGTAATTCAATTAGTAGATTTCAATATTTAATGTAAGCAATTTATCTGAGTTAATATTTCACTTAGTAAATTCTGAGGAAAGCAGCTATATGATATCAAAACTAAAATAAAAAATAAAGAAAAATCAGAAATACATAAATTCTTGTGACATTAGTGTCTGTGTTTCTGTCAAATTAAATTTAGTAATTTTGAGTACAATCGTATTGAATTCTAGTAATGTGTCAGATGAGTGTCATCTATAAGGCTGCGGACCATTGAGGCGGTGAGGAGCGGAGATGTGCAAAATTGACCAATTACCTTCTTCAAATTCAAAATTCGAAACACTGTGATGCGGTCTCATTGGTCAATTTTGCACATCTCCACTCCTCTCCGCCTCAATGGAGCCGCAGCCTGGTGTCGATAATACGATAATGGTACGTTTAGCGTGCGCGTGTCGATCTCACTCATCTTTTTTTTTATCGAAAAAGAAGCCACTATGCACCGATTGTTTACTTTCTCACAAAAACAATATCCATACTTAATTGGAGTAGAGAGACTTAATTGGAGAGAGAGAGCGTTGAATTCGCGAATACTGTGTGGTGATAGTAGTTACATTTTGTCAGCACTAAAACTGAAATGCTTTTTCATATTTATTTGATATCCATTCAGCATTTGCTGCGTCTCGTTTAACAGGGTCTGTGAAGGGAACACTTCTATTTTTTCGCTCGCACAAGTATGATAAATATCCGTTTATTATGATGCTTACTCTCTGAAACATGGTTATGAATGCGCAAAGTGTGTCTCGCAATCATTTATACCCTTTTTGTTTGAGGCCATATAAATAACGTCTGATGGTTGAAGGTCCTGTTAGAAAGAAAACGGACCATAACTATTACCTATACTTCGACGGCCCCTACGTAAGTTGTCGTAACTTGAAATTTGGGTTTTTCTTTTTATTTCATAAAACATTATATCTTTTAGCAATGTTTCCGATCCACGAAGAAAAAATTTAAAAAACCTATTACAAATAGGTTTTTGACACCCGAACACTATCGTAACTTAAAAAAGCACCGTCGTATACTGTAGTAAGTCTACTTACGATAGTTAATACGGGGCGGCCACCCGTGCTCGCGCAGCGTAAGTGCTAGTTACGATCTTATACGCGGTGGGGCAGAGGATTTTCAAGAGCGATATTTTTTTACCAAAATCTAACAACTAGATGAAACAAAAATGGATAAACGATACATTTTATTAGATAAAAGTAAGACACGACATCGGAAACAAACTCAAAGTAACTGCGAGACCAAAATTAATTTTTGGAACGGCCGTTGGAGTTAAACAAAATGTAGTCTAGGATGAAATAAAAGACGGTTCAGAAATAAAAATGATTTAAAAACACTAAGCAAAGTTAGCAATCTGTTCGAGTTCACTCAGAAATCAGTTGTGAATTTATTAGTATGGATGCTGACAATTTTTTAATTATACCGGTGTATACTGTAGTATGTTATCACTTACCACAACTTACTTCTGAGTTGAAGATCGGTGTTTTGTCTTAAGTTTAACATACTACTATTTACGTTGGATTTTATTATTTTTTTTGTGTTGTTTGTGTACTTGAGACATTTTTCGTCGGAAATTGTTTTTAAATTTCTATTGTAAGTGATATTTAAGACAGTATGCGCCGGATCAAATACAGAGTTACTACAATTTACAATTATAATGTCGGCGTATTTCAATAATTTTTGCTCATTATACAGGTTTGCCGCTTCTTTTTGAACCAAAAGATAAATAAATGCATAAGTCATTGTAATAAAACGGCATTTTTTGTGATAGTGACGACTACAAAACAATCATATCACTTACATTATTAAACACTGCAGCAGTTGGTGGGTTCATTTATGAGTATTTAGTCATCATTCATCAGTGAAATCATCGTCTGTAGTTCGAAGATTTGACTGCTGACAATGAAACCGCCAACAGCTGCAGGATCTAATCATGAAAGCGACACGACTATTCTTTAAGAATATAATTACGTTGAAAAACGCTTGATATCGATCTAATAATTATGATGTAGTTGAAGCTGAAGGCATTTTTGGTAACTTATTTTTTATTATGTCTTCGCACTGTGAGAGAAGTTATTAATCTGCCATGTCTATAATTATAATTTCAAAACTACGTTCCTAATGCTGAATGATAGACTGTTTTTTTTGTACTAACTAAATGCACAAAATTATAATAAAACGGCTAAACTCATGTATATTCGGTAAATATAAAAAGTGGATAATAAACAGATGAGCACCAAGCGGCTCGCTGAGCTCGTTGAGATAAACGGTTTGAGGGTGGTCTTGCGCCGGCACTGATGCCATGTCCGACTGCGGGTTTATGTCACCGAACATTACGTAACAGATGATAAGCACACGAAGTCACAGTGTGCACAAAACCATCATTATTAGTTCGGAGATTACCGGCTTCTATACCGTGGGGTCAGTCCAGCCCCCATTCCGATTAAAATTACTCTTAATCGCTCTGTATATCTTCCGTGGCAGGTAGCATCTTTACCGTACCAGCATCCTCGCTTCAGCAAAGCGTATAGGAAATGCAATGTGCCTGTATCGTATGCGTCCACCACAGCCGAGCTATATCTATCCTGTCCTTGACACTCCGAATGTGCTCCGAGTCTTGTAGACCCATTACGTCGTTCCTTACCGAAGTCGTACGGTATCTCATAAACACCCGAACTGCCAATTGAATTTCCGTCCTTTGGAGATCGTAAGAAGTACTCATATTTGTATGAGGACGAAAAATGGTCTTAATACTACACCTTCGGCGTAATAGGCGTCCAATTCCGTTTGTCACTCCTGTAATATGAGGCTAGAATGATGGTGCCCTCTCTACTGTGTGGTGAGGTCGAAACGTCCCTGAGCTCCTTGTACGCTGACTTTGTCTCCAACCATATCTGTTCCTCTCCAAGCTCTCCAACGTCTCGTCTCGTCTGACAAGTTGCAACATTTGTAATAGTTTAGATAACAGTGGACCGAAATAGGCGAATGATATGATGTGAATAAAAGATATAAACTCATTTCGCATGTATTGTGAATCACAGAACCGCGAGGACAGGTTTGCGAGATAATTGTATAAGCCAGTTAGCAGGTAGCTTTTCTATAGACTTTTTGTGACAGACGATCATTCTGACCTAGCTATTAATAACCCATCAAGAAAACGAAGTGTCCCATCCACCTCTCTCTTAAATGTGAACTTTATTCTGGGATGCATCTCATGAAGATCGGTTAGTAACACATCAACAACTCTATCAGGAATAACAGCAAAAACGACATCCACATTTTTTAACCAGCATCTCAGCCTTTTCGGACAACTCTTGAATGCCCTCTGCTTTAATGTATCCATGAAAATGTTGACCAGTACCAGAACTACGTATACATTATAAGAGAACTCTTTGCTTCAATCTGCAAATAATACTCCCCTTGCCAAACGGAATAGCAACTATTCAGGAAATGTTCGATGAATTTCATGTGCACAATCGTTACGAGCTACAACATCTTTAATTATTTTTATAGTTTCCAATACTCGCAAACAATGAAGCTACATCAAACTCAACTACATAGTCTCGTCTTCATTCAACACGACATTTTCCAAAAACTGTACAAAAACACTTTACCTGATCTATTTTTCATAATAAAACATACAAAATAACTATTCTCCTGCTTAATTTTCTCAAAATATTCCATCAGGGTTCCATAAAAATACTATTAAATTGTTTGTTAAATGGCATAATACAGTAACTAACAAAAAGTTTTTATAATGTTTCCGCAAAATAATGTTGTAAATAACAGATACGACAAAACTTACACGCATAATTCCAACGTATCTTGTAGTATGTATTACTTACGATCAATAACCATTTATGACCACCGGCGTAAAGTGAAGTAAGTAATACATACCACAATTTTTAGATTCTCTTCTCCGTCATATATTGTCGTAAGTGCAATTCCGGCAAAAATATGAAATATATCAGAGAGGTAATTATATCACTATAAAGATAGTATCTTTGTTATTGATCATGCCAATTTTCAAAGCAATCCATTGAACTATGTGACTACCGTACACATTTCAAACTTTAAAGTGCTCTCCTGTAAACTTGCCATTTTCAACTTACGACAACTTACGTAGGGGCCGTCGACTTATCTTTATAGTAATATTCACGTCAAAAGTGAGTTGCTTTGCTATACATATAACTGATATTTGAACAAAATTATTAATTAAGACGACTCGAATTTTTATTAGAATTGCTGTGAATTCAGAATCACTAACTTAAAAAAAAAACATTAAGTCTTTTTTGAGCAAAATACCTTATCTACGATATTTAAGGGACAGTGCCCTCATATACCTATGTCCCATATTTTTAGGATGCCCTGTACATATATTGGTGTCTTACCGTATGATTTAATCTAAGTATGTGTCTGTAGGTAGCTATACTATACGATTACAGTTCTTTAAATTAAAATAACATGTAGGTGACAATATTACTGTATTTTTATATGCATTTCGTTGGATGGCACTGTTTACTTTTTCGTTGTTTTGTTTAATTTACCTACTGAAAAGTTTTTCAATTTCTGCACCGTCTTTATTTCTTTCGACGAACTAGGTTAATTTTAATCCAGAAAAAGTATCTATATTTGTTAACTTTGCTATTCGCATCGCCTCACACGCTCCTCAGATTCGGCCTTTACGTGCCTTTACCCTTTGCATATTTCATGGCCCGTTCGAAGACAGCCGCGCTCGTAGCTCGTATTCAAACTGAATTTAAACAGTTTGCTCCAGTTCTTATTGTTGTTTTAATATTGATGGAGTACGTGGAGATTGTATGTTAAGGAGAATATTTATGAATCGTTAGCTCTTTACTTCACACATTAGATACAGTGGCAGAAATACAATAAATTTTCAGCAGTCATTCTTTCGAATATTCATGAAATTAGGCTTCGTATTGTATAAACAACGATAATATTGTCATCATTACAAATTTACAATCATATTTTCATGTACCTAATTGTATCCTACTGCACGTGGCAACAAACAGTCATGTCAGCGTAATGTGGAATGGGGCCTTCACACCTTAAATTTGATATTTTTTATAATACTTATACTTAATATTGAATTACTTATATAAATAATCAAAAGCAAATCTTACCATTTTAACCATTAAAATAACTTAGAAGGAACCACGTAATCCACGTTTTGCCCGTGTTAGAAATTGTTTCAAAATGAAATCGAAACATTACCTCACAATTTATATTGGTTAAGTACAATTTATAATCACTCGTGAACTGAGCAGTCGGTCTACCATTGAGTTGACTTCTGTTACAGTAACCCAGGTGATCCTGTAGTGTGTAGTATGCCAAATTACCAAAAGAACGAAATGCTACTTACATTTTAGAAACGACAAATCACAAGATACGAGTTCTTAAGCTAGCATTTTTGTTTCGTTCATTTAGCGTGCCAACTTATTAAGTAGGTACCATTGTCGTTAACTGAAAAAGGTGAACTTTATGTTTATTGTGCTAAAGTAGAGTGCTTTCCTTACAATACTAACTGTGGCTTATTAAGTAACACAATAATTTCATTACAACATTAAAAATATTTCGAATTAAGAACCAGGAATACGAAGTTTACTCTGTAGGAATTTGTATGATCATCCTGGGCCTCCTTCATACCTCAGTAACTAAATTCCCTCATCTAAAGTCAGAATCGTTCCAAAACTGTGTCAGCTTATTAGATAGAAAATCAGATTAGCCCTTTCATGTCAGACGACAAGTGTCGTCGTAAAAAGGGGTCAAGAGTGGACAGTTCCCGGCGCAGCCTCAGAAGTGTCACAAAGCGGCCTTTGAGGCTGGAATCACGGCCAAGTGTGCTTCGCGTACCTATGAGCTTGCTTTTTGTTTTGTCATAGGAGGCCAACGGGCAGATCAGCCTCCGTAGCCTAGTTAGTAGTGACCCTGCCTACGAAGCTGGAGGTTCCGGGTTCGAATCCCGGCGAGGGCATTATTTGTGTATTTATTTATCACAAATATTTGTTCCTTGGTCATGGCTGTCTATGTATTTAAGTATCTATTATGTATATCGTCGCTTGGTACCCACATCACAAGCCTTAATTGAACTTACCGTGGGACTAGGTCGATTTGTGTAAGATGTCCCAAGATATTTATTTATTTTTTTAGATAGCACAGGCGGGTCGCTTGATAGTGGAGCGGTACCAAAGCCCTTCCTCGTGGACATCAGCCAATCACATGCATTCGTACAGCTGCCAGCTTTTAGATAAGGTTACGCTCTTTTTTGTTTTACTTTTCTAGAGAATACCACGACAATGTTATTAGTAGTGTTTACTAAGTTTACTAGTATTACTACTGTAAATGTTGTATGGCAGCTAGTTAAATTAAATCTGGTCAAACTCTACAATGGTATTAGGCCAACAACAAATAAGCTACGTTAAACATTATCATCAGATCCAACATATGTTTTCCGGCGTTTCCAAAAATATAAGAAGAACATTATGCCATTAGTAAGAGAAATTCTCGTAAAATGATTTCGGCACCTCGGAAAATTTCCTTTACATAACCTATTTGGATGACAGAAGGAAAATAAGTGTCTTTGGAACTGCAACCAAGACTAAATACGAGTATGCTTTGATTTGATGTGAGCTTTTATCGTAGATTTGGTATAGATACTGGTTTATTTAAAACGCCGAATGGAATAGTAACGTACCTGTAACTAAGTGTGTTTCGCGTAACTATCCTCGGTAACCATAATTATACGTAGATTCATCAATCACATCAAGCATTATTGTGAGTACATTTTAAATCAAGTTTCATGCTAAGTTCTCCTCCAAATCATATACATACATAGGTAGACTAAGCTTGCTAAAGCATATACTGTGCTCACCTCCAAAGTAGGACTGTAGGTGTCTGATTGCGCCTACCTCTTATTGTGATAGAGGGCAATTACATAAATTATAATACAGCACAATAGGTTTCATGCTGTAGTGACAGATTACAGTGCTTAGACGACAATTAGTACCTAATGCGTGCATGCTAATACGGGACTAATTACGACAATCCTGTACCCTTGTAATTAGGATGCTACATGGTGGTTATTGATTGAATGGATATTCAATTTAATTACCTTCTTCGATATAAATATGGTTCTGAAGCTGGAAGGATGGAGGCATTCTATAAGAAGACTGCAACTCCACTGCGACCTCGAACCTGGATGCTTAGCCAAATTGCCAATCGCTAACGCTTAGTAGCGTTGTTTTCCTTCTCTGTCATTCTTTCATATTAGTGCGACTAAAAGTTTTAGATACCTTTCGTTTACGATTGACGATTAAGCGTTCGCGATTGGCAACTTGTCTTTTAAGCACCCAGATATCTCGAAGGTCACAAATTCTTATATAACATACCTAATTGACAGCAGTATGGTATTAATAAAAAAGGTCAACTAAATGGGCCTACGCACAGTGAAACATAAATTATACTTGTGAATATTTCATTACCTACCTGAAGTAGCTGGAAGTATAATTAAGAACAAATTATTTCATTAGGTCAATTTGATTTACGTTATTAGAAAGTAAAATGAGCCTTTTTATGTATTGTACCCAATTGTTTCAAATTACAAAATCTACCTAAGTTCTGTCGTGACCGCGCTTAGTTTTGAACTGTTTAATAAAATTCCAATTGTATTCCAATGTAGCCGTGTGGTGACGGCAGTAAGAATACATTTGTCACCACCCAAACTCCTCCTGCGGGTGTCGTAAGAGTCGACTAAGGGATTGAAGTGTCACTGACCATTCTTTGATTTGATTGATGACGGGCAGCAGCGTCATCATGGTGGGCATATTGCTGCGATCACCAATCCGCTTGTCCAGCGTGGCGATTATGGGCATTTACCTCCTAATGCGTCTATACGCATAGTTGGTGGGAGAGGCCTGCGTCCAGCAGTGGACTATAGGCTGATGATCATACTGACATGAACTGACTTCAATTTCACATTAAAACGGAAGGAATAATTTACTAGTTTTCATTTTTGTTACTGGGGAGGAAAACTGAGCATGAACTTGTTAGTGTTATGTGTATTGAACGTCTTTTACCAACATGTCTACCAGACATTTCACTCCGTGTTGGTCTGCTAGGTATAGGTACGTTAAAAAGAACAGTTTTTTGGTAATGACAGATTTTCATTTGCATAGATATTTGGATACTTAAGTAATTAAAATAAAACTAAAACTCGCGTACCTATATTAATTAAAAGTTTTGATATTGATTAATATACGTGAGTTTATCCGTTTTCATAGTTTTATTTCATGTGTAATCCTCGCGGTAACCGTCGAAAATATTGGATAATTAAGTCAAAAAAATTTTTGCACACTGTGATATTAAAATCAATTACACCAATATTTTTAATATGTATTTTAAAGATCGGTTTGCATCAGCAATAAATGGTTGTTACCATTACCACAAAGTAAGCGACCCCCATCATGCTATCGATAAAAAAATAACTAAAATTGGAAAACCTGATTTTTAGGTACTTAAAAAAATTCAAAAAAAAGAAAATATCTAAACAATTTGCTGGTTTTAGTGTGACGTTGAACTTTACTAGGGAATAGGTATTTTTCATGTATGTAATTTATACGTTTTTTTATCTTTTCTACCAAGTCTCGGTCTCGGTCTCGGCCGAGAATCAAATTTATTCTCGGTCTCGGTCTCGGCCGAGAATCAAATTTATTCTCGGTCTCTGACTCGGCCGAGACTAAAATATGGGTCTCGGTCGGACCTTACAAATCGGGGTGTGATGATGGGATCTTAGAGAAATCGGGATCTAAATATTTAATTAGATTATAATGTCACCAAGCAATCTTCGGGCCTATGCTGGCGCGGAGTCTCGCCGCATACGCACATTACGCACGGTCACGGGTCCCGCTCAGTAGGTAATAAAATCCGCGCATGATCCGCGTCAGCTAGCGTAGGCCCTTTCACACATTGTAGCTAGTCCGTAAATAGCTAATAAGTTGAAATTGAGGTTTTGCTTTGTGCGTTGGTACTACGAATACTTTCTGTACCAAACTATTCGGCCATTTTGACTGCTATAAAGTTTTTGACGCTGACTGTATCTACAATTCTACAAGGCAACGACATTATTATACAGTGTGTGTCTATGATACTGGCTTTTATCGAAACCGAGGAATGCGATGCAGATTTCTAGCCAAACCGTGAACATTATTCGATTCAAAAAGCTAATTTTAAAAGTAATTAACTTTCTAAGAAAAGTTAATTGAGAAGCATTGTACTTCAAAATGAATCGTTAATTTGCACTTGACATGACGATGACAGATCGCAGCCACTCGCAACATTTGACAACTAAGCAGTACACGCGTTACATTCTCATCGTTCGGAGGAAATAAAATTAACTGTACGGTCAATTTAATTATTTGTCAAATGTTAATACTTGAAAACGATTGCTAGTGATGCGTATTATTACCCATTTTCGTAAAAGCCCGGGTCATGGAAGCACACTGTATAAGGAGCCAAATTATAAGTTATTCCTCAGAATACGCCCTGTAGGAGTTTTAAGTTGTAGGATTTTGGACCTCAGAGAATGACACCGAATGGGATTTTTTGAAAATAAGAAACTTATTATTTTAGAAGTACCTGTAGTAGTAAGTGGTAATAGTACTATTGATTTTAAGTTATTTCAAATTATTTCAAAGGCCTTTCTTAACTTTGAACTAATTTCCAAAAATTTTTTTAGGGAGATCCTGTGACTGTGACAAACAAATATACGTACATATTCATAAAAAAATAGAACTAATGTATGTTGTATCCCTTACTCCCAAACGAAAAAGTCTAATTGACAAATACGGATATAATAATAATTACCTGGCGGCAGTTTGATCAACAATCATAACTGACGTATGGCTTAACTTCAATCTCAGCCAGAAGTAAGTACGTATTCCAAGTTGTAACTCGAAAATGCCTACACTGTATGCTCAGCATCTAGCTCAAGGGCGTCTCATGAAATCTGATATGAAATATGCAAAAAGCGTTCTTGCTGGCCTTGTATGAACCCGGCGTACAAACAATATTGTTTCTGAAATATGTTACGGTCTTATCGATTCCTGTTACCTGTTGTTTACATCTGTACCTTGGAAGATATAGCAGTCATTTTGATACGAAGGTGCGTCGAAGGTTCAATTGAAGATATTCAATCATCCTACTCGTTTTGTTGCTGCTGGTGAATAAAATCATCAAAGATTCGGGGACGGGGCCTTTCTAGCATGTAAATACGGCAGTTCTTGAACGAAGAGGTTTTATTACACCAAGTTACATCAACTTTGTTATAAACTAGCAGTTTCAACTAATCCCCGTTGCGCAGTGCTCCTACCAATTGTTTTATAAATAATGTAAATTATTATTAGTATCAGATTTTCCATTATAGCCAGCCGTTTTCAAATAACATACAGATGAAGGCATGGTGGTTGTGCCGTGTGGTAACGGCAGTAAGAATACATTTGTCACCACTACTTCCCACGGGTGTCGTAAGAGCCGACTAAGGGATTGAAGTGTCACTGACCATCCTACAAGAAAGATGATGAGCAGCAGCGTCATCATGGTGTTACTACATGGAGATATTACTTCGATCGCCAATCGGCTGGCCCAGCGTGGCAATTATGGGCATTTACCTCCTAATGCGTCTATACCCATAGTTAATAGAAGAGGCCTTCGTCCAGCAGTGGACTAACACAGGCTGATGATGTGATGTGATGTGAAGGCATGGTAATATGCTTGAACAGTTTTATATTTATTACAAAGTAGGAAAGATAATAACTTTCATTGGCCTATACCACAAAACTTTACAAGCGTACAATTCTACAAAATATTATAAATACCCATACAAAACGTTGTCAATTTTGTAGAATTGTACGCTTGTAAAGTTTTGTGGTATAGGGGCCGGGTGTACATTTTGTCCCCACCAATCCGAGGTACGTTTATAATACTTAAATAACCACGTCATTCGTCTAATCTTAATACCTAACGGCAACTTATCACGAGCATTCCAAATCCTTTATTGACGTGGAGGTTTTGGTTGTTATTGCCCAATGGCGTGTCTGGCGTGGACTGACGTGCTACTTATTGATCGCTCGATAGCCCCAAATGTAACCCCATAGAGACTTTCGTTACAATCAATGACATTGTCAAACCAAGGTCTTTGGTATGTCTTTGCTGAGAACAAACATAGTATTCTATGCAATGGAACTATGTTGGTTGAGTTTTTATCGTTAAGAGGGAATGGGAGCTGACTTTTTCCATGTCACACAAATGTGGTTCCCTGTTAAACTATTACACTTTCACAATTTTTGGTAACATCTTTGAGCTGGTTGAAAATTGTCATATTCAGATTAATGAACAATAAAAAAAAATAGTAAGTACCTCGTTACTTATTTCTATTTTTTTTAGTATTTTTTTGAAAATAAAACAAACTTAGATCTAAGCTACATATTATGTATATTATTTACTGAAGCCTTCTTGTCTTTATTGTAATTGATTTGTCGCAAGTTATACTTTTGCTTATATTTATGCTTAATTTAATATGATTAATGTTGATACCTACTTCCAAACTAGAAAAGCTTAATGCTAAGATTTACAATCAAAATCACTATCAAGACCAAATTAACTGCCTCGGAACAATTCCCTAAACGTGGGTTTATGTAGAAGCCAAGTAATCATTTTGTAAAAAACGGATATAGCGTTCTACTGAGAAATATTTTATAAGATTTTTCTACCCCATAAGTTCACACGTAAGTTTTCCCCGAAGATCTGTCCCGTTTTCATCGCACATTTGTCTGGACTTGTGAAATTTTATTTTTTAGAACATGCAACAAAGAAGCGGAGTAGTCTAACATATTTATTTTCTTATTATGTTGCTTAAGACTAGCAAAGATTACATTAAAATATGAAACAACGCATTTTGACTTCCGTAATCTTTTGAATCGGAAAATTTATGACGTTTAAGCAACAGTTCATATAGATTCAAGACAATAACTAGAAGAATCTATTACATGGTAGTATTAGGTAGGCCCACAATTGATTTCAAGGGTGCTTAGGCAAGTTGTCAATCGTAAACGAAAGGCAGCTTAACTGTCTTTGTCGCACTAATATGAAAGCGATTGGCAACTTGGCTAAGCATCCAGTACCTATAGTTGAAAAATGTAAGAAATAGGTATACTTAATATAGCTAAAAGTCGTCCATTGCTGGTGCAAGGTGGACTTATGACCTGTAGGCTTATGATGGTGCCGTGCTTATCAGTTATCGGCGTTGCCCTCACGTTCTGACAAGTATACAAGAGCGAAAGTGACGCGTAGCACGATAAATGGCAAAAGCAGAACCATCACCTGGTGAAAATTGCAGGTGTTCGCTGGGTACGGGTGGCGTAGAACCGATCATTGTAGCAATCTTTGAGGGAGGCCTATGTCCAGTATAATAATTACAATAATTAAAAAAATGTTTAATTTATGGAATATAAAATCTCTTAATATATCCACGTTACCACTAAATGCACCAGGTCTTTTCGATACTTAATTAATTTCGAATATTCCATGGAAATATCAATAGGGGTTTGTGCACAACATCCAGGGGTACCAACAGAATTTGACGTCAAAAACTGTACCAGAATGCTGCCCCCGTTTTTCTAAAAGAAATTAATCGCTTCTGCTTAATATAATTTTCATTTCGATTTCATTTTAATTTATCTGTCTTACCATTAGAAACAGCTGGGGTCGCAAGCTGTGGCCACGCTACGCTGCTCAAGCTTCATGCTAAGATTATTTGTTCCAGTTATATTTTTAAATTAATAAACATTTTAAAATACTACACCGTGATCATTGCCTTTTAATAGTTGAAAACGATGTACACTCAACCAATTGGAACCTAGTATACATACTTATTTATCAATAGATATTTTTATTATACATAGAACAAATTTTCATCTCATGTCACTAGCGCTAATAAAAAGTGCAAGAATGATGACGCCACAGGATGCTTAGCCAAGTTACCAATTGCTAACACTTAGTAGCGTATCGTAGTTTTCTCTCTGTCACTGTTCATTAGTGGGACAGAGACAGTTAGCGGCCTTTCGATTACGATTGACGATTAAGCGTTAGCGAATGGCAACTTGTCTAAGCACCCAGCAATGATTTTTGAAATGTTTATAAGTATCTTCGCTTCAGCATTCCAGTAAAAGTTAACATTACCTTGGTGTTGCAGAGCATTTCCCAAAAAAGGTTGTACGTTTGGAGCACGTCTTGAACTTGCATCTTGCACTACATTTCCCAAAACGTTTGTATGAAAAGTTCCTTTTTTGTTACCAATAATATATAATAATCTGGTAACAAAAAATGATAAGTACATACAAATTGCCTGGGACATTTTGGGAAATGTGGAAGATCTTGCTCAGTTCATTGACTCTACCAGCCTACCAATTTTTATCAATACTGAGCACGCGATCCAAACGTGCAATCTTTTTGAGATTTGCACTGCAATGAAAAAGATCCTTGTAGTAGTAATCTTAAGGTACATTCAGATCAAACGAGCATTCGCTATTCTAACCCCCTACTCTACGAAATTTGATCGTTACACAAAACGTGATTCGTTGATTACGTAGAGCGGGGGATAGAATAGTGAATGCTCGTTTGGTCTGAATGCACCTTTAGAATCGTACTTTAGAGCATACTGTCAAGGTAACCAAAGCTATATCTACTCATTTAAATAGATACCTAGTAGAAAAAGAGTCCTACGAAAACTCACATTAGTAATTACATTAGGCTAGCCAATAAGTATTTCCTATTCGCTTGTGTATGCAACAGAGGCACTAAAACGGCGATTTTTCGCATGGCCGTCCTTTTTAATTACCCTGATTAGCCAAAACGACCCGCAAGCAACGTGCTCCAGTCGAACGATATCGCCTTTAACTACGCTAAATGGGCAATTCTTGTTTTGGCATAGAGCAGTGCCGAGGCCAAGTCTAGAAATCAGATAATTGTTTTGGTTATCTGATTTCTATTCGATTATTATCACGAAATATTTGTATTTCCTACGTTATAATTTTATTACTAAAGGTAATTTGTCCTCTTTTTCAATCGTGCGTGTTAGACTGCTTTCTGTATTGAGTAAACGGTAAGATAAACGTAATGTAAACTTGTCAACTCAAACTACGGCTACTGGTTAATAATACTTAACTCTATGTTTAAGGCGTTCAAGCATTGCTATGCAACGCGTCGATGCGACCAGTTTTCTGGACACACTCATTGGAACAGATTTGGAAGATTTTGTATGTATTTTATTTATTCCATATACCAATAATAGTAGATTTTTCAATAAGGGCATAAAGTGATCCATTTTTACACCGGGACAAAACTAGATGCGGGTAAAAATCGACATTTATGCCTTTATTGGACACTCTGCTTTCCTCTTCGATTGCGAGGAAAATAAAACACATTTTCACGCTCATTTACACTACGAAATTTTTTTAAAGCAAATTATATAATAGAATAGGTAGGTAACCAATTCCCGTCAAAAACTTTTTTTTTAACTGTGATCAGAGTTTGAAACGCTTAGTTTTCTTTTCTGTCATTTCAAATATTTTGAAGCATATTTGAACGATAATGGTCTCCTATTTTATAATATGATTTACTAAATTTAATGACAGAAAATACAGAATCGTAATAAATTATAATTCCAATTACTACAAACGTACAAATAATGTAACAAGTTGTGTCATCTACACAATTCTATTGCTCAGTTAGATTGTGTAATACGTTTTGAATGTTTGGCTGTTGACACCAATTATGCTCTAGAGCATTCAATGCGATTTCATATCGTCTACGCACGACATAAAAGTGCAATCTTTGAACAAGAAAAGTGAAAATATATTGACAAGATAAAGTAGTAGTCCAAGGGATAAGGCAAGTTTGAGCCATCATACGTCGCATTGTTGGCTGCGGGATCTTTGGCACTTTATGTACATGCCGTCGTGTATTTCTATTATGTATTGAAAAATTAAGTGCGTGTCCTACATTTTTTGATAATCTGACTTTATTTTTTGGTTATTTAGATTTTTAGTTGAACGTAAATATTCGTAGGTATGTACCTATACATTATTTAATGATTAAGTATTTAAGGAAAAGTATCAACCTTTATTCATCTCTGCCCTGAGTGATAAAAATAGAAATAAATAATTTCCATTAAATTCAGTACATTTCATTCTAAATTTTCTCGCAGCTCTTAAATATATAAATCAGGTGGGTGAATTACGCAGAGCAATGAGAATTTCCCAGAACTTGGCAATATTTTTCTATAACCATTTGTCGGGATTCCGACATCGTGATTGGCAATTAGTGCGGTGTGCCGGCCTCTTGCTCTCTTTGTTCGAACACGTAGGCACAGGCAAGGGTCAAAATTTGTATACACTTTATCACCCTATGCCGTTGAAATAAAGTCAAAACTGTGTACATATGTCTGCCTTGACTACTGTTTACGGTAAAAACGGTGCATTGAAAAAGACTTGGACTGACGTTTACGGATGTTCATGTATATTATGTACTTAGTACTTAGGTAAGGACTTAAGAAATTGCTACGCATTTATAAAATCACATACTTGAACATTATAAACGGAATACTTAATTGATAAAAATAAATAAATGAGATATGTTGATAGGTAAGAAATGAAATTTGAAAAATGACGATACCTACTCGGCCCACAGTTTCATGAGTGCTGTAGATTTTTCGAAATTGTGAGTAAATTCTAAAATGAAGTTAGGTAGGTACTTTATTTTTATATGATACTGATGTTAAGCAACTGCTAACATGTGTAATACATATAGCATATGGACAACTGCAACCTCAGAGCATTCACATGTGCGTTGCCGACAATTTATGAACCTAAAAACTGCTTTTTAAAAGAACCTCATACTGTACTAGAAGTCTTAGGAGAACGGCCCCACACCTAAATAAGTCTTCTAAGATTTTTTGTTTTATTTTATTTATTGTATTCAACATATTAATTTATTTGGGTTTAAATTATTATTCAATTTGTTCTCGTGACTATTTACTGTACTATGATATAATTTTCTTCTAATTAGGCACTGAATAATTACGGAATAATGCATATTTTTCTTTTCGAATAGCATTTTTCTTATTTTTTTTTTTGTATATAAAAGCAATAATGGTACTGCTGGTACAAACAAAAAAATGAGATTTACTAGTACTTAAATATAACATCGCATAAAAAAGAGTAAGTAGCCTCTCAAACAATAAATAAACAAAATACCCTACTTTATGGCCAAAACAATTTCATTTTGATGCTGCCCGCCTGATTGCGTGTTAAATATTTATTAACGTAGCTCACCATTTATCCGTAAAGGCATTATATTTTATATGGAGCTACAATTTTAATGGCATCCCAAAATTGGAAACAAAACGTTTGTAAACCCGAACATTAAACACACCCACCAGTTATAAAACCAAAACCAGTCGTTAAAGGATTTTACAATGTTAATGAATTGACAGGATGCGGGGTGAACTTTGAGAGTAAGTTTAGTATACTGCAATAAAAATAATGAAAAATGTATCTACATTGGCATTGGTTATTCATTTTGTTTAACATTTGCAGAGTAAGTATTTTAAATAGAAGACAAGCTGATTTTAACCACCGTTGTGCTTTATAATTTCATGTATGTATTAATTCAAAAAATAATGTCAACGATCATAATGCTAGTGTTTTTGTGGTCATATTGGTGAGTGAGGTTGCCAGTATTTAAATTCCTATTTGAGTTTTGTGTCGATAACAAGGGATCGTATCGGCTCTCCTATCTCTTTGGCTGCCGAGGCAGTAAATGTTTCAGATTCGGGAACTCTAATGTGACACCGGTATTTGACCCGGGTATGTCGTTAAACTACGTCCAAAACCACCGGTGGATGGGCAGCAGCATCCCTGTAATGCGGTGTACGAAAACTGCGATCGCCAACCCGCCTGCCAAGCGTGGCGATTATGGCAACCCCCCCCAAAAAACTGGGGGAGGCCTATGTCCAGCAGTGGACGTCAATTGGCTGATGATGATGATGATGATGAATGAGACACCATAATTATTATTCATACTAGTATTCGTTTTATGCTTATTTGCTTCTTATATCAAAAAAAACACTGCAAGTATGTTTACGCAGTAGCAGGTACTAGTTACTTCTGGACAAAGGCTTCTCCTATTATTGATGCCTATCAAAGTATTTTGAGGTATATGCCTGCAATCGCTACGATCGCTACGATTATGCTGCTGATAGATTCTTACGACATTCACGGGAAGAGATGGGGTGGTGACAAATGTATTCTTATGATGATGCCCGGCTCTATCTAAAGTTGTCGAGCTGGGCTTGTGTAATAGGTTAATCAACTATTTTGAAGGGAATAAGTTGCTTCACAATCACCAATATGCATACCGCCAGGGCAGATCTACGGTGGATGCTGCGCATGCGGTCCATCAGCGTGTCCTTGAGTATCTAGACCAGAAGGAAATGGCAGCTGCCATCTTCTGCGATCTATCACGTGCCTTTGACTCAGTGGATCACAAATTGCTTTTAATAAAGTTGCGGAAATATGGCGTACAGGGTAGTTTATTAGCGTTTATTGAGTCATTTTTAAAGAGCAGGGAACAAGTTGTGTCCGTTGATGGAGGGGCAACTAAGTCGGAAACGCGGACCCTTGATGATTGTTCCGTTCCTCAGGGTTCGGCCCTTGGGAATTTCCTTTTCCTGGTAATGGTTAATGACCTCATAAATTTGTTCCTTGATGGTGATTTTGTGATGTTTGCAGATAATGGTTGTGCTGTTGTGCACGGCACTTCATTTGCTCACCTTAAGGAAAACGTTACAAACACGTTATTGAAATTAACACGTTGGTTTGAAGTTAATGGTTTTGACATTAATCTTAGCAAGACATTCATTATTCATTTCAGGTTAAAAGGACAATACCCTACGCCTCTTGACATAGTGATCAATAAAACAATGGTCCCCCAAGTGCAAAATGCAAGGTTTTTGGGCTTTGAATTTGATGCTGGCTTAAAATGGGATATACATATTGATTTACTCACCGGTAGATTAGCCCAAGCTTCTTTTGCACTGTGTAGGCTTGCCCCTGCACTCTCACGTAAAAATCTTCGTATGGCATATTACGCTTACGTAAATTCCATGATATCTTACGGAATTGGGCTCTGGGGGCTAGCGGCTGACAGAGATAGAATATTTGTAATGCAAAAGAATGCCGTAAGAATATTAGCAGGGGTGCCGCCATTTACCCCGGCGAAGGAGCATTTTATTAAATTAAAAATTCTAACTACCCCATGCCTGTTCATTCTAGAGGTTGCTAAGTATATGTACAAGCACTTAAGTGAGTACAAGACCCGTCGACCGGATCAGAGAAAAACGGGCCGCGATCTAAATCCAGTCTTGGTACGACTAGCGAAATCGTCGCACTCATTGAGGGTAGTTGGCATTAAAATATCGACGCTGGAAAGGAGAAATTGGATAAGCGACATTTTTGAAGATATTGAGTTATACACACCGTTAGAATCGGCAAATTTTTCCGCGTCGAATGAGCTAGGTTTCGTATCCATCTGACAACTTTTGTGTCGCTTATCCCATCGGTGATTTAGAGAACTTTCGATCATTTTTTACTACTAAACGACTTGGTTTTTGACAACTTTTAAGAAAATGGAGATTAGAAAAAATATAATTCAACATAATGAATCTTGGATTATTTTACCTATTTGTCATGACAGGTTAAATTTTACTTGGATATTTTTGCTGTGTAACAACTAATCATCACTTGTGGGTTAGCTATTTCTACCTGACTGTATGATATGTTCTCATGTCGTTTGGACAATTTTACCTTTATCTTAATTTAAAATTAAAGACGGTTAGACAATATTACTTAACTATGATATCTGAACTATTGGCGTTTATCCATTTTTACCCCTACATTTATTTATGAACCATATGTCGCTTAGGTATCCCTTTTACCTGAATTTACATTAGAATACTCGTACTACTGTCACTTATCCTAACTTGCATGAATGAAATGTCAGTAAAAAAGTTAGCAACAATTTGCATACATAAATGTCTGCTATTTTATTCTTTGTCACGTTATGTAGAAACATTTGGCAGAGGGGTTGTCCTGTCAATTTTTACTCTGCGTTAAATAAAATGTTTTTGGAACTTTAATGAATAAAAATAAAAAAAGAAATAGGTACTAACTAAAACAATTTTTTAAGTGTTATCATAACGTAATACGATGGATAAACATACCAACAGGTACGGTTGTTAAAAGTAGATAGTTTTCAAGTGCCTCGTTTGTAGGTAGGTACTAACTATTGTTGGCTCAATAACGAGTTATCCTTGTTGATTTTGCATGTTTTAACCCTTAAATGCATGACCTTGACAAAGATTTATTCTAATTTGAATTCTGACATGTTGTCAATAGAGTCGAAAATACATGATGCATGATGCAGCCCTTAAATGCATAGTGATGTATCACTATGCATTTAAGGGTTAAAATAAAGAGAAATGATCTCAAATAGAAAAACAAAATATATTTGTTTTTAATACTCAACAATAACTATTACTTACTCACATACTTACCTACTTTTTGGAATAAAGTTAAAAAAATACCTAAAACAGTGTCTTTCTTTTTTCACGTGTAAGTAAATTCGTTTACTAGTCACGGAATGTTACTCTTGTAATTGAAATAACTGACTATGAAGTCTAAAATAATTTCTCATTTTTAGTAAGTGGATATTTTTTACTGATATATTTATGCTATTTTTTTCAATTTATATATTTTTACCCGAATATAAAATAAGCCACATCGGCAGTTAGATAATTTTAACACGATGAATTTGTTATGTAAGTCTCGGGTGGACTTTTTTACCTTCCTTATTTCTTTTACAACGTGTTGGTTAGATAATTTTACCTGAATCAATTTTTCCGACCATTTTGCTTAAGCGACAGTAAATCCTTAAATAACACTTGAATACCTTAAATAATTAAAACATCACATAGAAAACATATTTATGTCCATAAATAATGCTTCAATTATTTGATTTGGCCTCCTAATTCATTTTAATGATTTTTTTTCGAAAATCTCGGCGGTTTTTTGCCTCTCCTGTAAAGTACGCACTGTGTCGCTTATCCAATTTCTCCTTTCCAGCGTCGATATATAATTGCTTAAGCCCGGAGATCAAGGAGGCTCCTTCTTATGAGGTGTTTGTAAAAAAACTAAAGAACTTTTTAATCAAAAATGCATTTTATAGTATTGACGAATTTTATAATCTTATTTAATTGTTTTCATTTTTCTAATTATTATTATTGTAATGGGTTATTATTATTATTATTCTTTTTTGTGTTAGACTGTTAATATTATTTAATGTAGTTGTAAGTATATTTTGACATGTGTATTATTAACATTAAAGAATTTGAATTGAATTGAATTGAATGACTATCACCACACGGCCAATGGGTAGGTATCAATCTCTGTCAATGAATTTCTTAGTAGCATTACATACGGAAAGGATTTAACGTAAACTAACAAACAGACCTTGTATAAAAACTGAACATCATTGAAGCATAAATTTTACGTTAAAGCATTTTGGCGCCGTTGCTGATTCCGTTGGAGTTATGTACGTCGTTTTCAATTACAAAAAATACACCGCACTAATGAAACCCAGTTCCAACGTCCAGTCTCAAAAAGAAACCTCCATTCTAGACACGTTATTACGTCTGCTTGCAGAAACGTGGAAGCCTATTGGATCTTGATAAATATCGATTAACTGACTGACATTAGTTATTAAATAAAACTTTCTTAGGACTATTCGGAGAACGAAAATTACTTGATATGGTTGAAACCTATTATGTTTGATGAATGTGTGAACGAAGGAATATTAAAAAAGGAAAAAGAAATAGTTAGGAACACATTCCCTTCAATCCAATATTTGTTTTCAGACCGACTTAAAAAAAAAAGGATGAGATCCTCAATTGAACAGATTTTTTTTATGTATTTTACTCGATACATGCGAGAATTGTGAACTTATTTTTATTTTAATCGAATGGGTAGTATAACCCCTAGATGATCCCATTGGCACTAAGTCGGGGTCTGATTATGGGATGTTGAAGAAATGGGATATTGTTGATTATTTGAATACCATTAACGATTGCTACCCTGACCTGACCAGTGATTACGTTATCTGGTGTACTGATACTGAGCAATCAGAAACAATTTCGAATATGGGAATAAAAGTATAAATAACCCTAATAATTTTGAATAAACATTGAACCATCGCGTACGCGTACCCAATAATTAATATTATCGCAACAAAAAGCTGACAACGTGAGCGTAAAAAAATAATGGCCAATTGTTTTAAAAATACCGGTTAACAATTGTGTGTCTCCTTGTTTTTTTTTAACAATTTGGTACCTAGGCAATGCAGTCTAGCGTAACAAAGGTATTGTTTTAAATTGCAAAGAGTTCTACTCTCTCTCGCAACTAGTTGCATCTGGTTGCATAGTGGCACTGGTCTCACCACGAGGCACTAAGCTATGAACTATCGTCTATAAGCACGTACAAAAGATACGCATTCCCGTGTAAATAAAACAGACACGGTGATACTCGCCCAGCTATCAGCTATCACCGCCGGGCGAGTATCGCCGTGTCTCTTTTTTTTAGTATGTAAAGTGATTTCCACGAAATTATGATCACTTTAAACTGGTGACTGTCTAGACTCGGCAAGTGATCAGGAACACAGCCAGGCTTTTTACCGACGCGATAAAAAGGAGCACGTTGGTACGCCCATTTACGTCACCCTCGAGTTCTGTCGGAGACGGACGGCGGGCAATAAAACTCAATGTTATCTGGTTAATTTTTTCTTCCCCCCAAACCCTAATCTTGGTGGAAGCGCAGCAGAAATCGCGATCAGTACCTTATCTTTATCTTTGGTAAAATTGACGTTTAACTCAAAACACACCCCTTGTACATGTAATACCATAAGATGGGGCTATTTGAGAACCAAGGGGCTATTTGGTAACATCGAAATTAAAGGTGTTAGAGACCTATATTAAGTTCGTATCGTAAGATTTGGAACAAATATCTTATACTTGGGACCACGTATTTTCACGATAATTCAATGCTAAAAAGAAATCGGGCTTAAATGCTGTTTTGTCCTTAGTACCAAATAGCCTAGTGGATCTCAAATAGCCCCCATCTTACGGTAATTGTATTGTTGCTATATTAAAAAAATATAGAAGATTTATAAGGCAACGAATAGAAAGCTACATACAAGGCAGACTAACTAGTCTTAATGTATTTATAGGTGATGGTCCTTCAGATACTATACAATGTGAGACAGATGATGGAGAGGGACAGATGATGTATGATACCAAATATTGTTTTTAAACCATAGACATAAGTATTTAATAAAAGGAATGTTAGCAAAATCAAAATATTCGACTATAAGCTAGTAATACAATATTTTACAAGTAATATTGTAGACAGTTAAGTTTTTCAATCCCTTTAGTTCCTTTTGATAAACGCCTGAATTATTTTCATTCCGATTTAAGACTCGTCATATTATTGTACTAGTCAGTCAAGAACTTGGCAAAGTAGAAATATATAGTGTGGCCAAAAATAAATTGATTCCCGTTGCCAGTTAGGTTTTGGGCCGCATAATAGACACCATAAGAGATTTTTTTTGGAAATTTATTCAATTTTCAAGTACTACGAGTAGTAGGTAGTAAGTACCTAATGAATATGCTGTTCTATTTTACCTATAGTAAAAAATAAATATAATTATTTCAATACAGATTTGTTTATTAAAATCAGCCCTTTGTGAGGTATTAGGCAACAAACAAACGTAATAGGGACATAAATACAGAAAAGTATTACAATAATCTTTATCTATCGCATAAACTTACCAAAAAAATCTGTATTTATATTGAGACATTATATGAAAAAGAGGTTAGCAAAGGCAATCTCGACAGGTATTAAAAAATTACATCGACAATAAGCAACAAAGAACATTTTGCACAAAGTATTGAGCTTCGCCCTATTCTTGCAAAATCCTTTTCTGTGGCGCGAGCCAAAAATCTTAAAGCAAACGATTATGATTATGGCTTTGTGAAAATTGCTAAGCTTCTCGCTCAGAACTCAATATCTGATAGGGGACGAGATTGCTTCGCTAACACCTGTTTGGCTAACAAGGGATTACAGCGGGCGGTTTTTGCGATTAATAATCCAAATTTAACTTTTATGGAAAATGTTTGCAAATTTTTGTGCGGTATTGGTACGAGGCTGGTAAGCCGCGAGAGTTTTAATTGGTCTGATTTCTCAAATGAATATCCATGTGTTACATCTGAATGTTCTAACAATAAACAACATTAGGAAGGATGTGTATACCGTTCATCCGAAGAAAACAAAAAATGAAAATAAATCATTATGAATGAAATAATTTATTCATATAATCACGCACTTTTAGCGCCTCCGTAGCCTAGTTGGTAGTGACCCTGCCTTACGAAGCTGGAGGTTCCGGGTTCGAAATACCGGTGAGGGTACTATTTATGTATTTATTTATCACAAATATTTGTTCTTTGGTCATGGCTGTCTATTTATTTAAGTATCTATATGTATCTATCTATTCGAACACAATTTCGGTCTTATTGCCAACTTTAAACCTTAAACGTTGTATTCACGTATATTTTATTTAAAATTATTGAATATCTACTAACGTGTTTCACGATATAATGTCACAGTCGGCAAATGCTATTGAAAGTCAGCCATAATTGTTAACATATTTTTTTGTTAATAGGTCTTACAAGATTTATTTCTTTAAGAATGTATTCTACAAAATCACGTCCTACCTAAAATTTAGGTAGCTGCTTGATTTGACAAGGGTAATTTTCAAAATTCAATATCTTAATAGTAATTTTCAAATATATATGTTCGAAAGCTTGTAATGCTGCTTTTATAATTTGGTTTATAATTTTAATATTATCGCGATTATAGCTTAAAGCATTAACAATAACATTGTAGACACGTACTATCATAATCACGCCACGTCAATGTTAATCACCATTCACCGCCATTGTTTGTTCCACCGCTAGAAATAACATTCAAGAAAATTCTGATGAGGCGCCCCTTTTAACTTTCCTGGATTATAAAATATTTTAAAAATAAAAATAAAACCGCCTTCAAAAATTCGCCCGAACTAAAAAGTTAAAAATAATTTTGGTTCCTACTTCTTAGGATTTCCTACCCAAACCTTTAAACCTTTTACCCTATTCATTAAAATAAAACATTATGGCTAGGTACCCTACAGATTTCTTAGAAGTCGGTGCCAAGCCGAATACGTTCATAGGTATATATTAGATAGAGCTTTGTAACTTACTGTCACTCCGATTACGCTTTTATCAACAGAATGGTCTGCCTCAGTCATTTTCATGAAAGCATAACCGGAGTGACAGTAAGTTACAAAGCTCTATCAAATACATATAAGTACTCGCGAAGTGAACATATTTGGCTTGGCACCGACTTCTAAGAAATCTGTAGGGTACCTAGCCATAATGTTTTATTTTAATGAATAGGGTAAAAGGTTTAAAGGTTTGGGTAGGAAATCCTAAGAAGTAGGAACCAAAATTATTTTTAACTTTTTAGTTCGGGCGAATTTTTGAAGGCGGTTTTATTTTTATTTTTAAAATATTTTATTTTTTGCTTTTTAGTAGTGTAAATATAAAATCGTTATTCAGTATGCTCTAAATACTTATAATTAGAATGTACTGCACTGTAGTAGGCCATAAAACCTGAACTGGCGAACTTATATGAATACAAAAACAATTTCAAAGGTAACAGACTTAGCATGCCAATATTATTTAAAGAATCACTAACCGGTAACCGACATGTCATAACTACTAAGCAAACACTTGAATAGATCCCGAAAATGTATAACATTTGTTATATACAAAGAATGATCCTCCAACCCCTAATCGTTAAGGAGTTATTCCTTTCATCATCAGCTCACCAACATGAGACTATGACCACCTAAAGGCAAATACTCGAATAGCCTCCAAAATATATGAAATATGTTATATTTAAAGAATTATCCCCCAACTCCTAATCTCCAAGGAGTTGTACCTTACATCATCAGCTCACTAACATGAAAGGATGACCACCTAGAGGCGAATACTCAAATAGCTTCCAAAATACACGAAATATGTTATACTTAAAGAATTATCCCCCAACTCCTAATTGCTAAAGAGTTGTACCTTCCATCATCAGATCACCAACTTAAGATGTTCATGACTAGATGCAAATACTTGATTAGTCTTCGAAAATAAATGAAAAATGTCATATGTGCCTACAACATTTGAAGAGTTCCCTCGATTTCTCCAGGATCCCATCATCAGATCTGGATTCGGTGACAATGGGACCAACTAGAAGGTATACCCTTTCAAACAAAAAAAGAATATTTCAAATCGGTCCACGCGTCTTCGAGTAATCGGGGAACATACATAAAAAAAAAAAAAAGATTTCGACGAATTGTAAACCTCCTCCTTTTTGAAGTCGGTTAAAAATAAACAAATCATATTGAAAGAACCCAATTTTATTTTATTAAGCTCCCAAGAGTTAGCTCTTCTGAAAATTTCATTTCAAAGTGCCAAGGGCCATAACATTCGTATGACACCGGCTCCTATAGGAGTCGACGGTTGTAGCCGAATGGTTAATCAAGAGGGAAACATGTTTCGTGCAATTTGTAGCCCAATTTGACCCTTATAACGATCAACAGGGCTCTTAATAATGTTGTCATTTTAAAAACGTGTTCCATTCAACTCGCAGTGTTTTCGAATGCAATGGGAGTTATTTTGTGTAATATGTATAAAATTTGTAAATATGGGTTGTCATATATTTATACCAAAGAAAAAACGACCAAGATCACCAAAATAATTTGATTTAAATAATTTGATTTGTGTTTTCACAATAAGTCATATAAAATTTGTCTTCTTATACACATTGCGATAAGTAGAATTTGTATGGATTTATTACGAGCAAATTAATATTATAATGAAATGTGCAATAGTGTAACCTCGTTATCTTCGCCATTTATTTAATAACCACCACGATTGCTTTTTCTTGAAGAAAATAAAATAATTAAACCGTTTTTAATTTTACCCAAGAATAGGAAACGAGAACGAACGATATTCTTCCAAGTCAGTTGAACACGATTTATCAGTTTAATAAGTTGTAGGTACATAGTAGGTAGTTAAAAATATTATGATATCGGATATAGAACTTTAAATGTAAATTTAATGAATGATGTATATTACCGCCATTATGAAAATGATTACATCCTCTCTGTGTCATTGTTTTGCGAATAACATGATACAGTCATAATTAATCACATTTCATTTTGAGCTGATTAATAGGTATCGTCAATCAATGTTTGTAGTGCTACAAACAATATCTACGTTAAAATTGTTTCATTGAAATTGACTGATTGAGGGAAATCTAAACTAACACGTTCTCTATCCAGAATGTAATAATTCATTAGTAGCCATGTAGGTATAATTACATACATTAAAAAGTTTTAAATTGTTCTCTTCTTTTCTTTTATAATTCTATAAAGCTAAGAAAAGAACAGCCGTGCAGTTAAAGCAGTGTGGTGACGGCAGTAAGAATACATTTGTTATTACCCCATCTCCTCCTGCGGGTGTCGTAAGAGTCGACTAAGGGATTGAAGTGTCATTGACCATTATTTGATAAAAGATTGATGATGGGCAGCAGCGTCATCATAGTGGACACATTACTGCGATCGCCAATCCGCTTGCCCAGCGTGGCGATTATGGGCATTTACCTCCTAATGCGTCCAAACGCATATTTGATAGGAGAGGCCTACGTCCAGCAGTGGACTATGATAGGCTGATGAATGATGATAATGATGATGAATAAAAGAACATAAATGTAACTAAAACTAAAGTAACCTTCAACTTAATAAATTAAAAAAAAAATAACGAAATATAAAGTAACGTATCAAATTATATTCAAATTAAATGGACAGTAGTTTGAGCAGTGGACGTCTTATGGCTGAAATAATGATGACGATGATGTATGATGCAATCTAAAAAGTTTGATCCGCGTTATGGTGCCAAAGAAGCTGACAGCATTAGGCACTGGTCTCACAGCGACCTACCAAGCTATAAACTATCGGCTATAAACACGAACAAAAGATACGCACTCCCGTCAGCTATCACCGCCGGGCGAGTATCGCACTGTCGCATAACTCATAATTCATAGCTTAGTAGGTCGCGGTGAGACCAGTGCTTTATTTCGCTCGCATTATCTAATTAAACGATGTTTTTAAATCTGTACATGTATTTTTGCACGTAACTAAAATCGTCATTTAACAACAACGAACTTTCTCCATATATAACGTTTGGATTTCTCCCCACTGACCCATTTTGATTACCGGGTATATTTGAGGCATCAACTTTCAGAGCTATTTCCCAAATCCCAACCAAAAAAGCAGTAAAGTTTATTAAAAAGAATGATATGATTTTTCAATCAAATGCCGAACACATTTCAAACTAGGTGACCTCGTTTTTGTGCTATAATTGATCAAAATATTAACTGTCGATGTTCGACGTCACGTCATTCTGTACCTCGGCGGCGTTGAGCTTTTTGTGAAAGTTTTAAGTGATGTCATTTTCAAGACTATTGATATAATATTATTTCGTATTCATCTTAATGTAAAGGTACCTAAACTTTCGTGAGACATACGTAATATTTAAAAAAAATATTTTGTATATTTTTTAATATATTTGTTTTTTTTTCTGCAGTTGCCAAGCGATTCAGATTGGAGATGAACAGTCATAAACGATCTACGTGTTTTTTTAGACATACAACTTTAACCTGCGACCATATATAACATGGACGTCTAACGCCAGCTCAAAAATACCCCCAAAAACCAATTGTTCAATTGTGCCAAGATGGGTAGGACGTAGCGCTTTTCTTAAAACTGCGCATATTTCGGCGCAACATCTATGACAAATGTTTATAGAGTTTAGCCAATTAAAACTTTGATGGACCAATCACAACAATTTTAAATGGTGGTTTAAGTTTTTATAGGTTGACATTGAAATTCAATGCCGTGATGCATTGAAGAGGGAGTGACATTTGTCAACTAAAATTCAGGACCGTTTTTCAAAGGCAATTTAGTATGGCGTGCGGCTTCCATGTTTTATTTGTTCGTAGACTATAACTCATAAGTTATGAATGAGTCACTCGCTATTTAGTTATATAATACTCAGGAACAATTAATTTGTATTTGAACGCGAACTATTTACCCGGGCCCTGGAGGTCCATAGGACTTAAATTACTACTAAGCTGCGGAGGTCATCACTAATAGACGTAAATTTTAATGGCTGTCGATTATAATTTTTTTCATAGTATTTAATGCTAAGAAAACTTAAAAACAATGTTGAGTTTGCACAGCCACCATTATAAGTATGTATTTGTATACAATACTAGGTGTTCATTAATATAACATGTACCATAACGCCTAGACAATAGAGTTCTGTTTCAATATTTGTGGTTTTTGTGGCACTCTTGTTCGATGTCATGTATATTGTATACGGGTAGAAAATAAGACTATTAAGAAGTACGAGTATGTAGTCAAATGAAACTTTCTGATAATGATTACAATCATAATTATATTATTACGTCGCTACCACAATATTATTTGCAAAAACAAGAACTTTACATTAATTAGTGACTGCATTTAAAATTTTCAACATAATTTGTTTTTAAGTTTGTTACATTACCTATGCATTGTATTAAATGTAAAATTTGAATAGATAATATATGTTTAAATTCATTTTGTGGCACTGCGGCTTGTAAACATGTAATCAGCTTTAACAATATTTGTTGTTTTTGCCTGTTTGTTTCCCAATTATAAATAGATGTTCTTCAAGCATCCAATATGCCATCTATTTATTTATTACAGTGTTGTTTACTGCAATATTATATCTTCCAATATTATGGGGTATTTAATCTCACAGTAGTGGGTAGCTAGCTATTATTTTGTCAATTAGGCATAATTGAAATGAACATTTGGGCGGTGAACCGCAGCCTCCTGACCCTCTTAAGATGAATAACTGTTCATTACTTATACTGAAATAGTTTGCAGTCAGTCATTAATCACATTTAAATAGAATATTCGTCAGGGTGCGGCTTCACTGACGCGAAGCGGAGCGGTGCTGTGCAAAATTGACCAATTACATTCTTCAAATTCGAATTCGAAATGATGCGGTCTCATTGGCCGAGCTCTCACAGCTCCGCTCCGCTCCGCGTCAGTGGAGCCGCACCCTTGCAGTTCCAAATAAGTTGGTAGCTATGAATTTAGTTCAATTTAGTTTGGCTAAGACTTCTTGGTTCTTGCCTTATGTTACTCTTATGTTTATAAATACAAATATGATATATTTATTTTGAAAAATGTACCTATAAGGTATCGTCTTTTATGAGACAGTGAACAAGATTAAAAGGTCGGCTCGTGTCCCGTGTCTGAGCAGACTATATAGGTGTATAGTACAGTACAGTAGGCTATTTATTTATTTATTTATTTTATATTCCAATAAGTTTCACAGCATAACAGTAAAAACCAAATCACTGTGAACTAAAAATTTACAAAACAAATAGGTACTTAAAAACTATTTCAATTTGGGCGACGACGTAACGACGCTATAGGCACTAACGCATAATTGCCTTATAAGTTGTGGCGTAGCGGAAACAGTAGCCATACCATGAGTTGAAAAGTAAAGGATCTGTTAGATTTTTTCTCGATACGTAGTTAAGTAGTCTTGTCTCTAAAAAAACCTAACGTTACCGATACTTGCAAAGTCATGGTACGGCTTCAGCACTCTTTTGTCCTTCTTCCGTACAAGAGTAGTACGGAACGTAGTACGCAATAGTACGTAGATCACGAGAACCATCATTCAAAAATGATAAACAACCTATATTTATCTGTGATCCCGACGAAATAATGTATGCTGCTAGATTTTGCAACAGTCCGTAGCATATTCTATTTATTTGCTCTAATGTCCTAACGTATATAACATTGCTATAATATTTTAAACGTTTTCTAGCGTGAACGTCATAGAGGCCAACCGATTACCTACATTTAAATGTATACCGAATATAATATAGCAATAACATTAACTAAAAATGTATGTGAACTCAAGTTGGCGATTAAAACCAAGATAGTACTCTAAAAGAGAGTGATTATGAAATAATGCAAGTTTGTTTATTTTATTTTCGGATTCTACTTACTAACGGTATTGATGTGTAACAATATTACGTAGGTACTTTTTAATTGCGCCTCGTTCGAATATTCGCAAACATGAATCCGCTAAAAACATACTCGTGTGACATTTCTACGGATTACTAATTAACGAAGACACCCATGAGCGAATAACTGGATCAGTGCTTTACTTAGATTCAAAAGGTATTAAGGCGAGAAAGTAGTAGGATTCCTGTGTTATTTATTCTGTTTTCGTAATAATACTACTTATTTATGATGTAAAACTTATATTAAGGTGATATATTAAGTTTTTATATTTTTTCAAAGATACATACTTACATACTTCGTAGAGTGTATCCAAATTGACTATTCTTGCCTTAGTTTGGGAATAAAAAATTGTTAAGTAGATAGGTATGTAGCACATGGGTATACTTTACTAAATTTATAACTTTAAAATGTAGATGTTTATTTTTACTTGTATAACTAGGTAACAATAAGTACATTTTTTATCAAACTTGCTCTGAAAATGTGTTGTTACAGGCATACGTACTGAAAGACAGATGTGTACATTGTTTCTACGAGAATAAATAATTACTTTTCTCCCTAGGGATTAAGGACTTTAGCTTCAAAAATATGACGCAGTCGTATATCACTGCAGGCTCAGAAGGTTCCAATACTGCCAAAGTTGTTTTTTGTGTTGCCAAAATAAGACTACTTGCATTTTTTTCTATTTTAAATGAATACAGTATATTCAATAGCATTATAGTTCTATTTCTGACGTAATTTAGTGTGTTCTGCTATCATTTTACTGTTTTTTAATCGTGAGAAATGGTTACAATCGAATAGTACAATCTGTCAAGTTTTTAAACGAAACGCAGTTATTAGCATTATCTGTGTATTAACTTTTTATATCAATTATAGTATAGATCCTCGCAAATGTAATTACAAATATTATGTGTATCACGGGCAGTAAGAAGGTTGGGTACTAAGTCTGGTCGTTTAAAGCCCTCCGCCTTCGGCGTCGGTCTTCAATAGACCCTCATCAGTAATGCCCCTTCTTACCGCCCTAGATGCACAATGTGCTAACTAGTAACGTTTTTTGTTTATAATAATAAATGTAGTAATATGTTTTGAATATTGCTTTACCGGGATAACGGACAAGTTACAATTTTATTATATAAAAGCGAGCGACAAACACAAAACCGTGTAATAATTTGGATTTCCCATTTCTTGTTTCTATAGGTATAACTTCCAATTTATTGTTATAATTGCCTTAAAATAGTGCGATGCTTTAATAATTCATAAGTGCAGTAATGCATATCGCTCCATTTGTTTATTACCCAAACACTCACGCAACCACATGATATACCTACCTACATTCTAACGAAGATTGCAAACAAGTGGCATATGAACGTCAGTAACATGTTTAGTGTTACTAAACCTTGTGAAAAATGACTTATACCTAATCGCTCAAGTACGAGTGAGACTCAGTCATATATTTTCTGAATATTTCGAGAGATTTTATGAATATTTTACGGGGAACGCATACCACAAACATTAACTTTTTATTTTAACAGAAGTACATCATTTTGTAAAATAATCAACTATCACAATGTCATGAGTAATGAGTGTATTGACCGTCTGATGGATATACTGGCGTATTTTAAACGTAAAGTGAAGTCTTAGTAATTTCATCTCGTTCTTACCTTTTGAGTACGGAACCCTATTAAGTTTGAAAAATGATGTGTAACTTATGAGCTGGTGAGTTCATCGGCTATAGTATTACATGATGGAAGCCTAACATATGATCATGATGGACGCCTAAGCATAACGTCTAACATATGTGGCAAAAATTACGAACCACCTAATGGTCAGCAGCAACCGTCGTCAACCCAGAGGTGTCATGACTGGGCTGGTGTCGTTTAATGTACGATTCCTGACGACCGGCTGAAGCCTGTGCTGTACCGTGTTATCGATGTACCTCCTACATACCTATACTATTCTGTGTAAAAGGTCGTCAACTTCTTTCGTCAAGTGAGAATTATTTAAAAAGATTGTGTACAAACACTTATCAGTATTGTCTATATTATTTACAAATTTATACAACAATATACAGATATATAAGATATGCAAAATTAAATCAAAGCATCTTTATTGTCCTACTCTTTATTTATGTGTGTGTATATTATGTGTATGTTTTCTTGAATTTGAACGCTGATATTTCATAATTAAATTCTATTTTTATAAACGATTAGGTAGATAGCAAATATACATTCGAATTTGTTAAACATTTTGAGAGCAGCTTCCAAAATTACGTCCGAATTCCCATCCAGATATTTACATTTCAATGTCCACGTAGGAACCGTCTCATTACCTGAGAGAGCTTCCACTTGGTACCAGAAAAAAACTCATTAAAACTTTTTTCTCAAAACGAGACACTGCGGTTGAATCTGTGACGCTGTAATGTAAATAAAACTTTATCCATTTTAAGGCTGAAATAACGGTATTTTTATACCTACAACGGTGTATGCTTTTCAACCTGATTATACGTCCGTTTTATATGGTTTTCGTTGAAGTTTCTTTTGTGTCGACTAACGAGATTTGAGTTATGGGGCTTGTATTTGTGTTCAAAGAAGAACGTGTTATGTTAAATTTAAAAAAATAGGTACAAGTTGGGCCTAATAATTGAGATTATGTGTCTATACCAAGATAAGTTTGAATCTCATAAGTATGATATTATCCACCTCTACGATTTGTTTGGTAAATTAATAATCGTAAACTGAAGCCTTCACCTAGGAAGCCTACTTCCTAGGTGAAGGCTTCAGGTGAATATTATAAAACCTTCCTTATGATCCTTACGATGTGTTTCAGTACTTGGTATTGTCTGCTTGTCCAACATATTGTACGGATTTACTAGAGTCCATAGACTACGGGAATTGCATATAATCTGGCGGGCTATATGCTTGTTTGCCACCATTGTGGTATTTTATTTTATTTTTCTTTATTAGAGAAACAACAGGGAAAATAATAGTTATTTGTTATACAAGGGTGCAAAGTTGTATTTTACCCGCGAGTATGAAATTGAAACACGAGCAAGCGAAAGGATTCTATAGTTGAACCACGAGCGACGCGAGTGGTTCTAAAATAGAATCCTGAGCGCAGCGAGTGTTTTAACATACGAGAAGTAAAATACATTTGCACCCGTGTGTAACACAAAACTTTTCCCCTCACTATAGCGAGGAAACTCAAAAAAGGTAATTATTTGTTCACATTACAATCATCATCGGGTTAGTGATAATAATTTTCCAAATGCATCATGTATTTAATGCAAGATTTTGTCGCAGTAAACTTAGCACGAAAAAGTAAACGCAGCACGATTTTAACACATTCCTGTAGTTGCACACCAACGCCAATGCATTATTAAATCATTCACATTCATTATTTTTACAAAATTATAACAGAACACCCTGAAAGTTGTTTAGTTTACTATTTTTATGCGTGTTCGAGTCGGTAAATAAAGATTATAACCTATAATATTCTTTGACAATGTTGACGTTGACATTTTCTGCGTTTTGTGATTGCATCTAGTCATCTTATCATCATTCACTAAAACAATTGTTACTTTGTGTTGGAATTTTAGGATTTATATGTTAAAATCATCATATTATATAAAGGTTTGTATTTTACACTAAATTCTCAAACAAATTATTTAATTATCATTAATATGGAACGATTTCCATGAGCATTTTACGTTTTGTTATTCCAAAACCAAGGTCATTACTTTGCCACACACGTGAATAATATGCGTTTTTACACGTTCGTATTAAAGGATAAACGAGCACTTTACGAGCTAGTGAGGGGAAATAGTACATTGTGCATCAAGGGAGGTAAGTACGGAATTACTAACGAGAGTGTTAGAAGCCCGACGCCATTAGGCGGAGGGCTTTTATGACTCAAGTTAGTATTCCGCTTACCGACCGTGATGCATACAATGTTTTTCATCACACTTGCCAACAAAAAAATAAGTTTTAAGACATAATATTTTCATCACACTTGCTGTCTAAGCGCGCCATTGCTTGCGCGCGTAGCGGGAGTAATAGAAAAGTGAAATTCCCTAGGGAGTAATAGAAATGTCAGTACGTCATTTAATAATATTATGTCTTAAAACTTATTTTTTTGTTGGCAAGTGTGATGAAAAACATTGTATGCATCACGGTCGGTAAGCGGAATACTAACTTGAGTCATAAAAGCCCTCCGCCTAATGGCGTCGGGCTTCTAACACTCTCGTTAGTAATTCCGTACTTACCTCCCTTGCTTGCGCGCGTAGCGGGAGTAATAGAAAAGTGAAATTCCCTAGGGAGTAATAGAAATGTCAGTATGTCATTGAATAATATTATGTCTCAAAACTTATTTTTTTGTCGGCAAGTGTGATGAAAAACATTGTATGCATCACGGTCGGTAAGCGGAATACTAACTCGAGTCATAAAAGCCCTAACGGCGTCGGGCTTCTAACACTCTCGTTAGTAATTCCGTACTTACCTCCCTTGATGCACAATGTAGGTACTAATAAACTATTAAGTAAACAATTCACACACCTACTTTTTATCTCTCACTAATCACAGTGATCACGTATCAAGTAATTATTTCAATTTAAATCTGTAGAGCTCTATATGACCATTGTTTATTTAGCCGGGTATCAAAACGGTTGTCACGTAGATATACCTAATAAAGTAAGTGCAAATATTACTTGTGACATGGTACAAATTTGACCATTTTATAGGCCACGCACCTAGGCGCAAGATCGTACAGGCGTCAGAATAAATCAGAACCATCACGGTATTAAAAAAAAAATCTGTAGGTACAATATACTCCAACGCCATGACAATCGTGACCAGGGTGCTTAGACAAGTTGCGAATCGCTAACGCTTAATCGTCAAAACGAAAGGCAGGTAACTGTCTTTGTCGCACTAATATGAAAGAGTGATAGAGAGGGAAAGCTACGATACGCTACTAAGTGTTAGAGATTGGCAACTTGGCTAAGCATCCCGCTCAGATATTATGTGAGCGCCCTGGGGCCTGTTTAACAAAAGCTTGTACCTTGTAATACTCGTACAAGTGGAAGTACCTTTTTGTCCCCATTAATTAGATAATAGGACTTCTGCTTGTATTACAACAACAAGCTTTTGATAAATAGGCACCGGGCCACTCCGATATTTATATCTGATGGCGTCTGTTCGAAATAATTTAATTTGATTGGCCAAAAAAATAAATAAATTAGGCAAAACAGGATTTCCACCGTTTTGCCGACGAGGATATTAACTATGCTGTTGTAATGCGATTGCATGTGGCACAAACCTCGACGTTTGACCGCTAGTCAACACACCGAAACGGGCAAAGAGAGTGGCTATTTTAGTCCTAAAATGAAGGTTTTTGTGCCTTCTGTTATATTAGTTTCATTTGTAGTGCTTTCTCGTGCAACGGACTTTCGTTATGACAGATATAGTGGGAATGCCACCAATCCAGAAATTTATAGCGGACTAAACGCTACTTATTCGTAAGAATTTATTATTATTATTGTTTTGCCTTTATCACTATACCAGGATATTTTTCTAACAGGAACGAGAGACTGACAAAATTAAACGTCGACATAACTGTTAACGATACGAGTAAGTCTTATAGTTGTCGATAAATAACTTGAATAAATAAGTAATGTGCCGTAACTTAGAGATGCAAGAAAGCAAATCATATTCAAACGATATATTATTTTTCTTTTGTCTTGTATTTAGTAGGTAGGTACTCATTAAAAAACAAAGAGTAATAAAACGCCATAGAAAATAATTAATATGAAGTATTAGATATTTAAAAAAAGCCTAGACGGATCCTGTATTTCTTGGTTACCTGATTTTACGACTTAATATCTTTGTGAGAATAGGATGTACTCATCGATAACTTTACTGTTATGTCGATGTTTAATTTTGTCAATCTTTCGTTCCGGCTAGAAAAATATCGAGGTATACTTATCACATTAAAAAATATATAGAAAGCTATTCTATGTACTTTGTTTTGTGTAAAACAACACCAAATAGTTACAGGGTGAACA
>JALPQI010010434.1:0-37039 GCA_025490895.1 Thaumatotibia leucotreta
AGGATCAACCCTAATGAAGTTTTTGGTACAATTGGCTGCCAAGATGCGTTCCCAGCTTATGAATGAATTCATTCATGAATCTGTACACAATTCTGCAGCAAATAGTTTGTTTGTTTCTAGTGAGCGAAAAACTTCATTACGTTGAATAATTCAATATATACAGGGTGTTACACGAGCCACTGAAAACCTTGAACGGGGAGATTTAGTAGGCTACACTGAACATCTCTTACTAAGGGGCCAATCACGAAATCTAAAAACAAATTGTGATTTTCATACATTGTGACCGATTGATGATGTATCAAAGAGCCAAAATGTTTTTTTGAGATTTCTTAGTTCGCTCCATAGTAAAAGTTGTTCTGTATAACCTACCAAATCATCCCGTTCAAGGTTTTCAGTGGCTCGACTAACACCCTGTATGTAATAAGAAATAAAAATAAGAAAATAAGATTCATATTTTCCTCAATAAAGAGAATGTGGTGGTAACCCCTAAATTAAAAAAGCCACAAACCGTGAATTGCGTTCTAATATAGGTATTTACCTACATACTAACTACATAATGATATTTAAACTCGTATGTTGATCAAGTATGTATAATTCTGTAAATAAGTTACTCTTAATCGTATGCACAATCAAATTTTAAATGTTGGTACTTAACTGCATTTATTTTTTATCACACGTTGCTCACATAGACTATATTAGACACGCATAAATAGCGGAAGTTGTAACCTATTTAAACTTTTTTTAGCTTAATAAATTACATTGAACGTACGTTGAAGTTAGGTACCGTAACCATATGTCTTTTGGTTATTTTAGTATACATATAACAATGATTTCTAGTAATGATTCTTGATTTAGTAATTTGGATTTTGAAAGTCCCCACCCTGCAAGTTCCTTCCTACACAAAGACACAAGTAAAATTATTTTCAGGATTGGTATTTAGTACCCTGAGTGATATATCTACATATTATAAAGAGTGAATAAATATTTGTACCTATAACGAGATGCTCTCACCGGATTTTTTTTTACCGACAACAAAGAGTCACAAGTCGCTATACCTACTGCCACTGTACAGCCAAAAGCACCGTGCCAGCCGAGCCATAAAACGAGCTGTCAGCTAGGATGTGGCTGAAGTCGATTTTTACTATCGATGAATCAGGCTCGTTCTACAGGGTTAATTTGTCACCAGTACAATAAATCAACATACGTAATAATAGTCCAAAACAAAGAAACAAGAAATGTGGACGTATTACGCGTCTATCGACGTGCATAACTAGCAAAACGCTCGAACTGTCAACTGTTTGTTTAAAATTTCATCACGTGCGGCGTGGCGGGTTGGATCATCCCTCCCGCCGCCTTTGTCATACCGCACCGTTGACGCCTGGTAATTGTGCGACCATTATGTTACATTCGCTTGAAGGAAAAAATTAACAAAAAAAAAGTGTTGATTTTATTCGATAAATGTGATCTATTATCGATGGTATTATTTACACGGACTTTAATTACCCGCGGGTTCGGAGACGTCTTTGACGAGAAGCGTACGAATGGGTCGTGAGACTTAAGAACTACCTATAGCACAAATAGATTGATAAGCGGAAGGCTAATTGTGTCAAATAGACCTTATTACGTAACAGATAGAGTCGAAATTAATAAAACATTAATTAAAAAGTTATATCGGCTGACCTTTCCTGAACAGGTAGTGTTTTGTAACAGGTTACATTCAATAATAGACCTTATTTGCATTTGTTCAAATTATTTCGAACCCGTTCGGTTCGGTCTTAAGTACCCGGGCACCCGGGTAGCACGCGATTTCGTGTAAACGGTATCCGTGTATTGGACACGGACACGGGTACCCGGCGGGTTCGTGTAATTCGGGTTCTTAGTACCGTCGGGCTTAAGAACACGGGTATCCGGTTTGGCGGGTTACACGTGTACCGTGAGCCCTAGTCGAAACTAAGTCGATTCCCATATCTATAAATAAATAATTTTTTTAGCTATTAAATTTGATAGTATCATGCTAGGCTTAGGGCTTTCCCGCAGCGATTGTATACGTACGCTCTTGACACTAATCTGTTGGCATAGAAAGTGTAATATGCGGGAAACATTTGTAAATATTACTTGATAATACATAAAGAGAATATACAGAGCCCACGAGCTGGTCGACCCACAGGTTCTGTCCCGAGTTGGAGTCGTTAAAGCCCTCTGCCTACGGCGTCGGGCTTCTAACACTCTCGTTAGTAATTCCGTACTTTTTTTTTTTTATGTTGGCACAACAAAGGTATTTGGTTTGGTGTTTAAAAAAAGGTAAACAATCTTGCAGTATTTTTTTTTAAACTACGAGTAGAAAATATGTTTTAGCAAATATACATTTTTTTATTGAAAACTACGAGTAGAAAATATATTTTAGCAAATATACATAATACAGCAAGGAAATACAGTGATTTACATTGTTTTTGATTCATTAAGTACCTAGTTTGTATTTTTATATGCATTTTTCAATAAAAAGATACTGCATGATTATTTACCGTTTTTTAAACACCAAACCAAACAGAGTATAACCCACTTCTCATATCGGTAAGAAGCTAACCCTTGACCTTGGTCTTAAGCCTTGTTACCGACTGCTTAATACGGATCAAATCAAAAGGTCAATCTTACCTATACTTATAATTGCTCACCAAAAACAATCGATTTTGATAGAAAGAAAACTGCTGGGTGTTTAATCGATTAGTGGATTAATCGATACAATTTCCCGTATATCTAATCAAATGTGCCTAATTTAAATGTGAATTTAATTTTCACGATTATTATAACAAAATTCCGCAACTAGAGACCGCATGTTCAGTAGCACAAGTAGATATATTATACAGTGTGTGTCTATGATACTGGCTTTTATCGAAACTGCGGAATACGATGCAGATTTCTAGCCAAACCGTGAACATTATTCGATTCAAAATGCTAATTTTAAAAGTAATTAACTTTCTAAGAAAAGCTAATTGAGAAGCAATGTACTTCAAAATGAATCGTTAATTTGCACTTGACAATGACAGATCGCAGCCACGTTTGACAACTAAGCAGTACACGCGTTACATTGATCGTTCGGAGGAAATAAATTTAATTGTACGGTCAATTTAATTATTTGTCAAATGTCAATACTTGAGAACGATTGCTAGTAGTGCGCATTATTACCCATTTTCGTAAAAGCCTGGGTCATGAAAACACACTGTATACCTACTCATGTGAACATTAAAAGTCTGTTTGGCAAAAGAAAACGTGCTTTTTGCCCAGACCTGATATATGAAATAGAAATAGGCGCCTTTTTCTACCAACAAGTTTGTTGACCAAGTTATACTTTTACCTATGCGCCTTACATTACTGAAACAGCAATGTTTACTCTTGTATAGCTACAGCCATTTTGCTACTTAACCCTTTATAGGGCACCAGTCTCAAAAACGACCACCATTATAGCACTGTCTTTTTGTATTCTTTTCTTGTACAGAATTTTTCGTACTATATGATGGCGTTTTGAGCCTTGAACCCACGATTTTTTTGAGTTTTGCCCGTTAAAGAGTTAAATATTTTTGTCAATAGGTACAAATTTATTCAATACAGTGCACATTGTTTCATGAGTCACTAATGACTAAAAAACACGCCATACGAGTATACCGGTTGTCCCCAGATTATGGGACATGAAGGGAAAGTACCTTAAATATAGTAGATAGGATATTTTGCTGAAAGAAGACTTTATTTAAAATAATATTTCGAAAATTAAATAATACTGCATTACAAAAAATCCAAAAAATCTAGTATTTTCTAGACATCGAACCTATTAAAAAATGTTTTCGTCATTCGATGATTTCATTCGAAAGAATGGATAAAAATAAAAAAAAATCTTAAGAAACAAACTATCTAAAACTAAAAAATATACAAAAATGTTTGGTTCAAAATTCGAAAAAAAATTGTAGTTGGTTCGATTTCCGGGTGAAGCAAGTAATTGTTGGAAAAACTTAGAATGCACTTTTATTTGCTTTTAAAAATAACATAAAGTCTTCTTTTAGCAAAATATCTTTATTTGAGGTACTTTCCCTTCATGTTCCTGAAATTTTGTATGGGAAACTGATTTTTTTCGCTATTTCGGCGTTGGCCCCATACTAAAAGTTGCTCAGTGTGACTTATATTTACGATGTGTACAGGGTGACATCTGGTTCGTGGAGCAAGAGTGAACTGCGTAAACTATCAATAAGGACAACGGACAACTCATTCAAGTTACGACAGTGTGAAAAAGCTCTTCTGACGGTATAAATGGAAGTAACATTTTTTTCAACACATTTGCTGTCTAAGCGTGCCATTGCTTGCGTGCATAGCGGGAGTAGGTACTAGAAAAATGAAATTCCCTAGGGAGTAATAGAAATGTATGAACGTCATTAAATACAATGTTGTCTTAAAACCTATATTTTTGTCGGCAAGTGTGATGAAAAATATTGTATGCATCACGGTCGGTAAGCGGATTACTAACTCGAGTCATGACGACACAATGTACTATTATTGATATTGAGGGACCTCTTAGGTCGAACTGGGGTGTTGAAGTATAATTTACTTAGCAATTTAGGGCAGTCGATTTTGCCAATAGTGACATATAAGAGATGGGTGATGTCTGCTATTTCGTGGCCTTTTTGTAAAGGGTGATGATGTTTGCATATTTTGAGATAATTTGTTTATAGGCATATTATTTGAAGCATAGATATTTATTAATTTTCGCTTTATGCGCTCAAACCTGTCAGTATTAGCAATGTAGCACGGGTTCCGTACTTGAGAGGCATATTCTAACTTGCTTCTAATACTTCTAACATACCTAGATGCAATAAAGTATGATTAGATTTGCACCATCAAGTGGAAAATCCAAGAAACTACCAATATAATAAGCAAATAGTAGACCACATGCCTAATAGCCAGGTAGGTATTCAATTTTAAAACGTTGAGCTTAGTTTCGAAAGGACATATATACTACGAAACGTATACCAAATTAAGCCCCTTTGAAAAGACAATCTTCAAAGGAAAATTACTGGGCACACAGTACTAATGTACCTAAAATAAATAATTGAGACTCGTAGAAAGGAAATGCGTTTTAGGATTCCGTAGGTCGTAAAGTACTTGTTCATTGGACCTTTATTTATTTACACTTGCAAATTATTGCTGCAGGTTTTGAGACATAACTATGTGTAAGAGTGAATGGAAAATATCTGCATCTATTTCTTGCATATGGCTACATTTTAATTTAAAACTTGCAGCTCGAACTTGCGGTGAAAACGTTTTATATGTCGTTGGAACATAGTTGCCTTGCGCCCGACCAATTACATCCGAAACTACTTATGTTAACAATAAAATCGTCCTTGGTGCCACTTAAGTTTTCTAAAACAGGAAGATAGTTCCTACTTTACATTCTTAAGAAAATAAAATATAGTCTTCGGATGGTAGGTACATGTAGCCCAAATAGGAGAACCTTTATTTTTTCTCATGCCGAGTTTCACTTTTCTAGCTATTTCAATTAGTACCTACCTACCTACTTTTAAAACTCCAGCTTGGGTAACTGGGCACCTGCGTGACCTTTTTTAACCAACTTCAAAAAAGGAGGAGGTTCTCATTTCGATAGTTTTTTTTGTATGCAGCTTAAGAATTACAAGGCCCCTGGAGACGACGGTATTACAACCGAGCTTCTGAAAGCTGGAGGACGCCCTGTCCTGGACCAGCTCAGAAGGCTATTTAATGCCGTACTCCAGAAGGGTACCATGCCGACAGCGTGGTCTAGAAGTGTTGTTGTCTTGTTTTTCAAGAAAGGTGATAAAACGCTCTTGAAAAACTATCGACCAATATCACTTCTGAGTCACGTCTACAAGCTGTTCTCAAGAGTCGTCTCAAATCGTCTCAGCCGTAGATTTGACGACTTTCAACCTTCGGAGCAGGCCGGGTTTCGAAAAGGCTTCAGTACCGTAGACCACATTCACATCTTGCGGCAGGTTGTACAGAAAAGTGAAGAGTAGGTACAATCGCCCCGTTTGCCTTGCGTTTGTGGATTACGAAAAAGCCTTCGACTCTATCGAAACCTGGGCTGTTCTCGAGTCCCTTCAGCGATGCCAAGTCGATTGGCGATATTTATTTATTTATTTATTTATTTCCACATAATACAATATCATTAGAGGTAACACCCAATGCGAAATTGTACCAAAAACTATGACAAAGAAAAATCCTTATTCTAGTCAATTATTAACCGTAAGAAATTGTGTACAATGCTATTTTTGTGAATTCACTCGTCGTACACGAAAACAAGTCTATTTCTTTGGCTATGCGGTTCAGGGTTCGCTGTGCGCGTGGCAGCGGTGCCTCTATATATCGAGGTGATGTAATGTTTGTATACAGCCGCCACGATGGCCGTTCAAATCCAGGACGTCCAGACAAAACAAATCCCATTGCAGCGTGGAGTGAGACAGGGAGACGTTATTTCTCCGAAACTGTTCACTAACGCTTTAGAGGACGTTTTTAACACACTGGACTGGAACGGGCGGGGCGTCAATATTAATGGCGAATACATATAACACCTTCTGTTTGCGGATGACATCATTATTTTGTCTGAATCGCTGGAGGGATTAACGGAGATGCTGCAGAGCCTAGCTGATTCTTCCAGACGTGTGGGCTTTGGGATGAACTTGGATAAGTCCAAAATCATGAACATATTGCGAAATACAAATCAAATTATTTATTAACTAAATATTTTGATTTGTACTTTTAATTTTTCTCCAGTAGTCACACTACTTAATACTATATAAATTATAAATATTAGATGTCATATACCAAAGAAAAACGACCAAGATCACCTATGTCCGAGGTGGGGATCGAACCCACGTACTCAGCTTTCGCGGCTGATGCCTGTACCCCTCGGCCACTCGGTCTTAGCAACCACCGGTCAAATTTCTCGGGTATATGCAATCCCTTACAAGGCTAGGCGCCTTTGACCATTCTCTGAGGGTAAGCAATACATGCCTGCCACCTCCTATTTAGAATACTTTACAGTTTTCTAGAATAGCTAGAGAGAACTGGTGCTGCCATCTATTGAACATATTGCGAAATACAAATCAAATTATTTATTAACTAAATATTTTGATTTGTACTTTTAATTTTTCTCCAGTAGTCACACTACTTAATACTATATAAATTATAAATTTTCTCCAGTAGTCACACTACTTAATACTATATAAATTATAAACTAGTTTTTTGCTCTGTGCGCGAGGCCCAAGGGCCTCGCGGGCCTCTCTTTTTGTCGACTGGAAGAGTGGGGTATTGGAGATATTTTTTTTATTTTCTTTAATTTTTTTATTTTTGTTTTTGTACTATTTTTTACTGTTATCGCAGTTGTTGGGCTTTTGAGCTGGACTCCTGCAGCTCGGCCTTCGGCCTCGCGAGCTGTCAGGCCTCTGAGGGACGCTTCGGGCCTTCGGCCCTACGCGGAGCTCGGCCTTCGGCCTTCGCAGATTGTCGAAATGAATCGTCGGGCCTGCGGCCCTCCGATTCGTTTTTATTTTACACTTTTTCATTGAGTAGCATGGGGGTTCTGGACTCAAGCAGCTCGGCCTTCGGCCTTGCGAGCTGGCGCGCCTGTGTTGGACGCTTCGGGCCTTCGGCCCTACGCGGAGCTCGGCCTTCGGCCTTCGCAGATTGTCGATTGTTTTCATGTAACACTTTTTCATTTAGTAGCATGGGGTTTCTGGACTCAAGCAGCTCGGCCTTCGGCCTCGCGAGCTGGCGCGCCTGTGTTGGACGCTTCGGGCCTTCGGCCCTACGCGGAGCTCGGCCTTCGGCCTTCGCCGATTGTCGAAACGAATCGTCGGGCCTGCGGCCCTCCGATTCGTTTTCATGTTACACTTTATCATTGAGTAGCATGGGAGTTCTGGACTCAAGCAGCTCGGCCTTCGGCCTCGCGAGCTGGCTCGCCTGTATTGGACGCTTCGGGCCTTCGGCCCTACGTGGAGCTCGGCCTTCGGCCTTCGCTGCTACGAGGCTTCGCCTTCGGGCCTTCGGCCCTCAGGCTCAGCTTACATAGTTACTCAGATTTTTTTATACGTAGAAAAGCTTTGTTTTCTCGCAGCTCGGCCTCCGGCCTCGCAGGCTACCGGGCCTCTATGGGACGCTCCGGGCCTTCGGCCCTACGCGGAGCTCGGCCTGCGGCCTTCGCTGGGGTTCGAAGCGAACCGTCGGGCCTGCGGCCCTCCGGTTCGCTTGTTAAGACAGTTAGGAAGGGCAGTTTCACCGCGTGGGCTCGCCCGTCGGGCCTTCGGCCCTCGGGCTCGCGCGGAGAGCACCTCGATCGTGACGCTCCGGGCCTTCGGCCCTACGCGGAGCTCGGCCTTCGGCCTTCGCGGGCTTGACGCCTCGCCATCGGGCCTTCGGCCCTCAGGCTCGGCTTATTAAGAGACTCGGGTTGTTGAACGCTTGGTAGCTCGATTTGCTCGGAGCTCGGCCTTCGGCCTCGCTTTAAATTACTTAGGGGTGACGCGCTTGGGCACTCGGGTCGAAGCTCCGGGCCTTCGGCCCTCCGCAAGGTCGGCCTTCGGCCTCCCACCCTGAAGCTCGCCCTTCGGGCTCGCTTAACATAGATTTATATTGGTTCTGGTGATGTTCCGGCCCTCCTGCAGCGAGGCCTTCGGCCTCGCCCAAAATTACTGGGGTTCGGGACCCCCTTGGGCCCCGGGAGTGAAGCTCCGGGCCTTCGGCCCTCCGCGGGGTCGGCCTTCGGCCTCCCGGCCTGAAGCTCGCCCTTCGGGCTCGCTTAACTTACTTGGGATTTTGACTTTTTGTTCGGGGTCGCCGCCATCTTGGATTTTTTTCCAAATTTTTTTTCAGATTATCACTCCTGGGCCCAAATAATGCCCGCATGCCAAATTTCAGCGCGATCGGACCATTATTTCGAAAAATCCATACAAAATTTTTTTTGTGCAAAAAATCTGAAAAAATTTTTTTCGGAATCTGGAGAGCCCAAAAGTCACGCACAGCGATTTCCAGCTCGATCGGATAAAAAAAAATTTTTCGAAAAAAAAAAAAAAATATTTTTTGCAAAAATTTTTTGCCCACCTGACAGCTCTCGGGGTCCTCTATGACATTTGGTCGAGCACCCCCCACCTATATCCCCCCGTTTAAGAGTTCCCATACAAACTTTGACGGGCCCTACGGCGGCCATCTTGGATCCGAGAATCACAAAAACACTTTTTCTTTCATCTAGGACCCTGAGAGATTCTACCACAAAAAAATCCGGCTCGAAGGACCATTTTGAAAATTTGGTGCAAATTTTTTTTTTTTTTCTCGCAAAAATTTTTGTGGCTTCAAAAACTGTCGGCAGTTCCCTATGACATTTGGTCGAGCACCCCCTACCTAGGTCTCACCGTTTAGCCAGGCCGTCGAACATTTTTCGACCAGGGAGCAAATCCTGAAATGTCAGATTTTTTCCTAGGTCACCGGCGCGCCCTCTATACGACGGTATATAACACTAACCCCTACCGAAACTCCTTCCGGGAGAACAATCATGTCATTCAGAAATGGTAATGCAGCTATATATATTATTAATATTAACTAGTTTTTTGCTCTGTGCGCGAGGCCCAAGGGCCTCGCGGGCCTCTCTTTTTGTCGACTGGAAGAGTGGGGTATTGGAGATATTTTTTTTATTTTCTTTAATTTTTTTATTTTTGTTTTTGTACTATTTTTTACTGTTATCGCAGTTGTTGGGCTTTTGAGCTGGACTCCTGCAGCTCGGCCTTCGGCCTCGCGAGCTGTCAGGCCTCTGAGGGACGCTTCGGGCCTTCGGCCCTACGCGGAGCTCGGCCTTCGGCCTTCGCAGATTGTCGAAATGAATCGTCGGGCCTGCGGCCCTCCGATTCGTTTTTATTTTACACTTTTTCATTGAGTAGCATGGGGGTTCTGGACTCAAGCAGCTCGGCCTTCGGCCTTGCGAGCTGGCGCGCCTGTGTTGGACGCTTCGGGCCTTCGGCCCTACGCGGAGCTCGGCCTTCGGCCTTCGCAGATTGTCGAAACGAATCGTCGGGCCTGCGGCCCTCCGATTCGTTTTCATGTAACACTTTTTCATTTAGTAGCATGGGGTTTCTGGACTCAAGCAGCTCGGCCTTCGGCCTCGCGAGCTGGCGCGCCTGTGTTGGACGCTTCGGGCCTTCGGCCCTACGCGGAGCTCGGCCTTCGGCCTTCGCCGATTGTCGAAACGAATCGTCGGGCCTGCGGCCCTCCGATTCGTTTTCATGTTACACTTTATCATTGAGTAGCATGGGAGTTCTGGACTCAAGCAGCTCGGCCTTCGGCCTCGCGAGCTGGCTCGCCTGTATTGGACGCTTCGGGCCTTCGGCCCTACGTGGAGCTCGGCCTTCGGCCTTCGCTGCTACGAGGCTTCGCCTTCGGGCCTTCGGCCCTCAGGCTCAGCTTACATAGTTACTCAGATTTTTTTATACGTAGAAAAGCTTTGTTTTCTCGCAGCTCGGCCTCCGGCCTCGCAGGCTACCGGGCCTCTATGGGACGCTCCGGGCCTTCGGCCCTACGCGGAGCTCGGCCTGCGGCCTTCGCTGGGGTTCGAAGCGAACCGTCGGGCCTGCGGCCCTCCGGTTCGCTTGTTAAGACAGTTAGGAAGGGCAGTTTCACCGCGTGGGCTCGCCCGTCGGGCCTTCGGCCCTCGGGCTCGCGCGGAGAGCACCTCGATCGTGACGCTCCGGGCCTTCGGCCCTACGCGGAGCTCGGCCTTCGGCCTTCGCGGGCTTGACGCCTCGCCATCGGGCCTTCGGCCCTCAGGCTCGGCTTATTAAGAGACTCGGGTTGTTGAACGCTTGGTAGCTCGATTTGCTCGGAGCTCGGCCTTCGGCCTCGCTTTAAATTACTTAGGGGTGACGCGCTTGGGCACTCGGGTCGAAGCTCCGGGCCTTCGGCCCTCCGCAAGGTCGGCCTTCGGCCTCCCACCCTGAAGCTCGCCCTTCGGGCTCGCTTAACATAGATTTATATTGGTTCTGGTGATGTTCCGGCCCTCCTGCAGCGAGGCCTTCGGCCTCGCCCAAAATTACTGGGGTTCGGGACCCCCTTGGGCCCCGGGAGTGAAGCTCCGGGCCTTCGGCCCTCCGCGGGGTCGGCCTTCGGCCTCCCGGCCTGAAGCTCGCCCTTCGGGCTCGCTTAACTTACTTGGGATTTTGACTTTTTGTTCGGGGTCGCCGCCATCTTGGATTTTTTTCCAAATTTTTTTTCAGATTATCACTCCTGGGCCCAAATAATGCCCGCATGCCAAATTTCAGCGCGATCGGACCATTATTTCGAAAAATCCATACAAAATTTTTTTTGTGCAAAAAATCTGAAAAAATTTTTTTCGGAATCTGGAGAGCCCAAAAGTCACGCACAGCGATTTCCAGCTCGATCGGATAAAAAAAAATTTTTCGAAAAAAAAAAAAAATATTTTTTGCAAAAATTTTTTGCCCACCTGACAGCTCTCGGGGTCCTCTATGACATTTGGTCGAGCACCCCCCACCTATATCCCCCCGTTTAAGAGTTCCCATACAAACTTTGACGGGCCCTACGGCGGCCATCTTGGATCCGAGAATCACAAAAACACTTTTTCTTTCATCTAGGACCCTGAGAGATTCTACCACAAAAAAATCCGGCTCGAAGGACCATTTTGAAAATTTGGTGCAAATTTTTTTTTTTTTTCTCGCAAAAATTTTTGTGGCTTCAAAAACTGTCGGCAGTTCCCTATGACATTTGGTCGAGCACCCCCTACCTAGGTCTCACCGTTTAGCCAGGCCGTCGAACATTTTTCGACCAGGGAGCAAATCCTGAAATGTCAGATTTTTTCCTAGGTCACCGGCGCGCCCTCTATACGACGGTATATAACACTAACCCCTACCGAAACTCCTTCCGGGAGAACAATCATGTCATTCAGAAATGGTAATGCAGCTATATATATTATTAATATTAACTAGTTTTTTGCTCTGTGCGCGAGGCCCAAGGGCCTCGCGGGCCTCTCTTTTTGTCGACTGGAGGGGTGGAGGACTCGAGATTTATTTTTTATTTTCTTTATTTTTTTTATTATTGTTTTTGTATTAATTTTTACTTTTATCGCAGTAATATGGCTTGTGAGCTGGACTCCTGCAGCTCGGCCTTCGGCCTCGCGAGCTGTCACGCCTCTGAGGGACGCTTCGGGCCTTCGGCCCTACGCGGAGCTCGGCCTTCGGCCTTCGCAGATTGTCGAAACGAATCGTCGGGCCTGCGGCCCTCCGATTCGTTTTCATGTTACACTTTTTCATTGAGTAGCATGGATGCGTTGGACTCCTGCAGCTCGGCCTTCGGCCTCGCGAGCTGGCGCGCCTGTGTTGGACGCTTCGGGCCTTCGGCCCTACGCGGAGCTCGGCCTTTGGCCTTCGCAGATTGTCGAAACGAATCGTCGGGCCTGCGGCCCTCCGATTCGTTTTCATGTTACACTTTTTCATTGAGTAGCATGGGGGTTCTGGACTCAAGCAGCTCGGCCTTCGGCCTCGCGAGCTGGCGCGCCTGTGTTGGACGCTTCGGGCCTTCGGCCCTACGCGGAGCTCGGCCTTCGGCCTTCGCAGAATGTCGAAACGAATCGTCGGGCCTGCGGCCCTCCGATTCGTTTTCATGTTACACTTTTTCGTTGAGTAGCATGGATGCATTGGACTCTGGCAGCTCGGCCTTCGGCCTCGCGAGCTGGCGCGCCTATGTTGGACGCTTCGGGCCTTCGGCCCTACGCGGAGCTCGGCCTTCGGCCTTCGCGGCTACGAAGCTTCGCCTTCGGGCCTTTGGCCCTCAGGCTCAGCTTATATAGTTACTCAGATTTTATTATACGTAGAAAAGCTTTATTTTCTCGCAGCTCGGCCTCCGGCCTCGCAGGCTACCGCGCCTCTATGGGACGCTCCGGGCCTTCGGCCCTACGCGGAGCTCGGCCTGCGGCCTTCGCTGGGGTTCGAAGCGAACCGTCGGGCCTGCGGCCCTCCGGTTCGCTTATTAAGACAGTTAGGAAGGGCAGTTTCACCGCGTGGGCTCGCCCGTCGGGCCTTCGGCCCTCGGGCTCGCGCGGAGAGCACCTCGATCGTGACGCTCCGGGCCTTCGGCCCTATGCGGAGCTCGGCCTTCGGCCTTCGCGGGCTTGACGCCTCGCCATCGGGCCTTCGGCCCTCAGGCTCGGCTTATAAAGATACTGGGGTTGTCGAACGCTTGGTAGCTCGATTTGCTCGGAGCTCGGCCTTCGGCCTCGCTTTAAATTACTTGGAGGTGACGCGCTTGGGCCCTCGGGGTGAAGCTCCGGGCCTTCGGCCCTCCGCGAGGTCGGCCTGCGGCCTCCCACCCTGAAGCTCGCCCTTCGGGCTCGCTTAACTTAGATTTATATTGTTTCTGGTAATGTTCCGGCCCTCATGCAGCGAGGCCTTCGGCCTCGCCCAAAATCACTGAGGTTGGGGACCCTCTTGGGCCCCGGGAGTGAAGCTCCGGGCCTTCGGCCCTCCGCGGGGTCGGCCTTCGGCCTCCCGGCCTGAAGCTCGCCCTTCGGGCTCGCTTAACTTACTTGGGATTTTGACTTTTTGTATGGGGGTCGCCGCCATCTTGAATTTTTTTTCAGATTATTACTCCTGGGCCCAAATAATGCCCGCATGCCAAATTTCAGCGCGATCGGACCATTATTTCGAAAAATCCATACAAATTTTTTTTTGTGCAAAAAATCTGAAAAAAATTTTTTCGGAATCTGGAGAGCCCAAAAGTCACGCACAGCGATTTCCAGCTCGATCGGGTAAAAAAAAATTTTTCGAAAAAAAAAAAAATTTTTTTTTGCAAAAATTTTTTGCCCATCGAATGGCTCTCGGGGTCCTCTATGACATTTGGTCGAGCACCCCCCACCTATCTCCCCCCGTTTAAGAGTTCCCATACAAACTTTGACGGGCCCTACGGCGGCCATCGTGGATCCGAGAATCACAAAAATACTTTTTCTTTAATCTAGGACCCTCGGAGATTCTACCACAAAAAAATCCGGCTCGAAGGACCATTTTGAAAATTTGGTGCAAAATTTTTTTTTTTTTTTTTGAAAAATTTTTGCGGCTTTAAAAACTGTCAGCAGTTCCCTATGACATTTGGTCGAGCACCCCCCGTCTAACTTTCACCGTTGGGCCAGGCCGTCGAACATTTTTCAACCAGGGAGCAAATCCTGAAATGTCAGATTTTTCCCTAGGTCACAAGAGCGCCCTCTATGCAACCGTATATAACACTAACCCCCACCAATACTCCTTCTGGGAGAACAATCATGTCATTCAGAAATGAGTGGTAATGCAGCTATATATATTATTAACTAGTTTTTTGCTCTGTGCGCGAGGCCCAAGGGCCTCGCGGGCCTCTCTTTTTGTCGACTGGAGGGGTGGGGTATTGGAGATATTTTTTTTATTTTCTTTAATTTTTTTATTATTGATTTTGTATTATTTTCTAATTTTATCGCAGTTTTTGGGCTTTTGAGCTGGACTCCTGCAGCTCGGCCTTCGGCCTCGCGAGCTGTCAGGCCTCTGAGGGACGCTTCGGGCCTTCGGCCCTACGCGGAGCTCGGCCTTCGGCCTTCGCAGATTGTCGAAACGAATCGTCGGGCCTGCGGCCCTCCGATTCGTTTTCATGTTACACTTTTTCAAGAGTAGCATGGATGCGTTGGACTCCTGCAGCTCGGCCTTCGGCCTCGCGAGCTGGAGCGCCTGTGTTGGACGCTTCGGGCCTTCGGCCCTACGCGGAGCTCGGCCTTCGGCCTTCGCAGATTGTCGAACCGAATCGTCGGGCCTGCGGCCCTCCGATTCGTTTTCATGTTACACTTTTACATTGAGTAGCATGGATGCGTTGGACTCCTGCAGCTCGGCCTTCGGCCTCGCGAGCTGGCGCGCCTGTGTTGGACGCTTCGGGCCTTCGGCCCTACGCGGAGCTCGGCCTTCGGCCTTCGCGGCTACGAAGCTTCGCCTTCGGGCCTTCGGCCCTCCGGCTCAGCTTATGTAGTTACACAGATTTTATTATACGTAGAAAATCTTTGTTTTCTCGCAGCTCGGCCTCCGGCCTCGCAGGCTATCGCGCCTCTATGGGACGCTTCGGGCCTTCGGCCCTACGCGGAGCTCGGCCTGCGGCCTTCGCTGGGGTTCGAAGCGAACCGTCGGGCCTGCGGCCCTCCGGTTCGCTTATTAAGACAGTTAGGAAGGGCAGTTTAACCGCGTGGGCTCGCCCGTCGGGCCTTCGGCCCTCGGGCTCGCGCGGAGAGCACCTCGATCGTGACGCTCCGGGCCTTCGGCCCTACGCGGAGCTCGGCCTTCGGCCTTCGCGGGCTTGACGCCTCGCCATCGGGCCTTCGGCCCTCAGGCTCGGCTTATTAAGATACTGGGGTTGTTGAACGCTTGGTAGCTCGATTTGCTCGGAGCTCGGCCTTCGGCCTCGCTTTAAATTACTTGGAGGTGTCGCGCTTGGGCCCTCGGGGTGGAGCTCCGGGCCTTCGGCCCTCCGCGATGTCGGCCTTCGGCCTCCCACCCTGAAGCTCGCCCTTCGGGCTCGCTTAACTTAGATTTATGTTGGTTCTGGTAATGTTCCAGCCCTCCTGCAGCGAGGCCTTCGGCCTCGCCCAAAATTACTGGGGTTGGGGACTCTCTTGGGCACCGGGAGTGAAGCTCCGGGCCTTCGGCCCTCCGCGGGGTCGGCCTTCGGCCTCCCGGCCTGAAGCTCGCCCTTCGGGCTCGCTTAACTTACTTGGGATTTTGACTTTTTGTTGGGGGTCGCCGCCATCTTGGATTTTTTTCCAAATTTTTTTTCAGATTATCACTCCTGAGCCCAAATAATGCCCGCATGCCAAATTTCAGCGCGATCGGACCATTATTTCGAAAAATCCATACAAAATTTTTTTTGAGCAAAAAATCTGAAAAAAATTTTTTCGGAATCTGGAGAGCCCAAAAGTCACGCACAGCGATTTCCAGCTCGATCGGATGAAAAAAAATTTTTCGAAAAAAAAAAAAAAAATTTTTTTGCAAAAATTTTTTGCCCACCTGACAGCTCTCGGGGTCCTCTATGACATTTGGTCGAGCACCCCCCACCTATCTCCCCCCGTTTAAGAGTTCCCATACAAACTTTGACGGGCCCTACGGCGGCCATCTTGGATCCGAGAATCACAAAAACACTTTTTCTTTAATCAGGGTCCCTCAGAGATTCTACCACAAAAAAATCCGGCTCGAAGGACCATTTTGAAAATTTGGTGCAAAATTTTTTTTTTTTTTTTCGAAAAATTTTTGCGGCTTCAAAAACTGTCAGCAGTTCCCTATGACATTTGGTCGAGCACCCCCCGTCTAACTTTCACCGTTGAGCCAGGCCGTCGAACATTTTTTGACCAGGGAGCAAATCCTGAAATGTCAGATTTTTCCCGGGGTCACCAGAGCGCCCTCTATGCAACCGTATATAACACTATACCCCACCATACCTCCTTCTGGGAGAACAATCGTATCAATCAGAAATGAGTCGGGATGCAGCTATATATATTATTAACTAGTTTTTTGCTCTGTGCGCGAGGCCCAAGGGCCTCGCGGGCCTCTCTTTTTGTCGACTGGAGGAGTGGAGGACTCGAGATTTATTTTTTATTTTCTTTAATTTTTTTATTATTGTTTTTGTATTATTTTCTACTTTTATCGCAGTTTTTGGGCTTTTGAGCTGGACTCCTGCAGCTCGCCTTCGGCCTCGCGAGCTGTCAGGCCTCTGAGGGACGCTTCGGGCCTTCGGCCCTACGCGGAGCTCGGCCTTCGGCCTTCGCAGATTGTCGGAACGAATCGTCGGGCCTGCGGCCCTCCGATTCGTTTTCATGTTACACTTTTTCATTGAGTAGCATGGATGCGTTGGACTCCTGCAGCACGGCCTTCGGCCTCGCGAGCTGGCGCGCCTGTGTTGGACGCTTCGGGCCTTCGGCCCTGCGCGGAGCTCGGCCTTCGGCCTTCGCAGATTGTCGAAACGAATCGTCGGGCCTGCGGCCCTCCGATTCGTTTTCATGTTACACTTTTTCATTGAGTAGCATGGGAGTTCTGGACTCAAGCAGCTCGGCCTTCGGCCTCGCGAGCTGGCTCCCCTGTGTTGGACGCTTCGGGCCTTCGGCCCTACGCGGAGCTCGGCCTTCGGCCTTCGCAGGTTGTCGAAACGAATCGTCGGGCCTACGGCCCTCCGATTCGTTTTCATGTTACACTTTTTCATTGAGTAGCATGGGTGCGTTGGACTCTGGCAGCTCGGCCTTCGGCCTCGCGAGCTGGCGCGCCTGTGTTGGACGCTTCGGGCCTTCGGCCCTACGCGGAGCTCGGCCTTCGGCCTTCGCAGATTGTCGAAACGAATCGTCGGGCCTGCGGCCCTCCGATTCGTTTTCATGTTACACTTTTTCATTGAGTAGCATGGGAGTTCTGGACTCAAGCAGCTCGGCCTTCGGCCTTCGCGGCTACGAAGCTTCGCCTTCGGGCCTTCGGCCCTCCGGCTCAGCTTATATAGTTACACAGATTTTATTATACGTAGAAAAGCTTTGTTTTCTCGCAGCTCGGCCTCCGGCCTCGCAGGCTATCGCGCCTCTACGGGACGCTCCGGGCCTTCGGCCCTACGCGGAGCTCGGCCTGCGGCCTTCGCTGGGGTTCGAAGCGAACCGTCGGGCCTGCGGCCCTCCGGTTCGCTTATTAAGACAGTTAGGAAGGGCAGTTTCACCGCGTGGGCTCGCCCGTCGGGCCTTCGGCCCTCGGGCTCGCGCGGAGAGCACCTCGATCGTGACGCTCCGGGCCTTCGGCCCTACGCGGAGCTCGGCCTTCGGCCTTCGCGGGCTTGGCGCCTCGCCATCGGGCCTTCGGCCCTCAGGCTCGGCTTATTAAGATACTGGGGTTGTTGAACGCTTGGTAGCTCGATTTGCTCGAAGCTCGGCCTTCGGCCTCGCTTTAAATTACTTGGGGGTGACTTGCTTGGGCACTCGGGTCGAAGCTCCGGGCCTTCGGCCCTCCGCGAGGTCGGCCTTCGGCCTCCCACCCTGAAGCTCGCCCTTCGGGCTCGCTTAACATAGATTTATATTGGTTCTGGTAATGTTCCGGCCCTCCTGCAGCGAGGCCTTCGGCCTCGCCCAAAATTACTGGGGTTCGGGACCCTCATGGGCCCCGGGAGTGAAGCTCCGGGCCTTCTGCCCTCCGCGGGGTCGGCCTTCGGCCTCCCGGCCTGAAGCTCGCCCTTCGGGCTCGCTTAACTTACTTGGGATTTCGACTTTTTGTTCGGGGTCGCCGCCATCTTGGATTTTTTTCCAATTTTTTTTTCAGATTATTATTCCTGGGCCCAAATTATGCCCGCATGCCAAATTTCAGCGCGATCGGACCATTATTTCGAAAAATCAATACAAAATTTTTTTTGTTCAAAAAATCTGAAAAAAATTTTTTCGGAATCTGGAGAGCCCAAAAGTCACGCAAAGCGATTTCCAGCTTGATCGGATGAAAAAAATTTTTTCGAAAAAAAAAAAAAAATTTTTTTTGCAAAAATTTTTTGCCCACCTGACAGCTCTCGGGGTCCTCTATGACATTTGGTCGAGCACCCCCCACCTATCTCCCCCCGTTTAAGAGTTCCCATACAAACTTTGACGGGCCCTACGGCGGCCATCTTGGATTCGAGAATCCCAAAAAAACTTTTTTTCTAATCTAGGACCCTCAGTGGTCCTCCCACCAAAAAATCAGGCTCGAAGGACCATTTTGAAATTTGGGTGCAAAATTTTTTTTTTTTTTTGCAAAAATTTTTGCGGCTTTAAAAACTGTCAGCAGTTCCCTATGACATTTGGTCGAGCACTTCCCACCTAGGTCTCACCGTTTGGCCGGGCCGTCGAACATTTTTTGACCAGGAAGCAAATCCTCAAATGTCAGATTTTTCCCGAGGTCACCAGAGCGCCCTCTACATGTTGGTATATGAAACTACATCCCACCATACCTCCTTCCCGGAGATTAACTATACACATGAAATCAGTCGGGATGCAGCTATATATAATATTAACTAGTTTTTTGCTCTGTGCGCGAGGCCCAAGGGCCTCGCGGGCCTCTCTTTTTGTCGACTGGACGAGTGGAGGACTCGAGATTTATTTTTTATTTTCTTTAATTTTTTTATTATTGTTTTTGTATTATTTTCTACTTTTATCGCAGTTTTTGGGCTTTTGAGCTGGACTCCTGCAGCTCGGCCTTCGGCCTCGCGAGCTGTCAGGCCTCTGAGGGACGCTTCGGGCCTTCGGCCCTACGCGGAGCTCGGCCTTCGGCCTTCGCAGATTGTCGAAACGAATCGTCGGGCCTGCGGCCCTCCGATTCGTTTTCATGTTACACTTTTTCATTGAGTAGCATGGATGCGTTGGACTCCTGCAGCTCGGCCTTCGGCCTCGCGAGCTGGCGCGCCTGTGTTGGACGCTTCGGGCCTTCGGCCCTACGCGGAGCTCGGCCTTCGGCCTTCGCAGATTGTCGAAACGAATCGTCGGGCCTGCGGCCCTCCGATTCGTTTTCATGTTACACTTTTTCATTGAGTAGCATGGGAGTTCTGGACTCATGCAGCTCGGCCTTCGGCCTCGCGAGCTGGCGCGCCTGTGTTGGACGCTTCGGGCCTTCGGCCCTACGCGGAGCTCGGCCTTCGGCCTTCGCGGCTACGAAGCTTCGCCTTCGGGCCTTCGGCCCTCAGGCTTATATAGGTACTCATATTTTATTACACGTGGAAAAGCTTTGTTTTCTCGCAGCTCGGCCTCCGGCCTCGCAGGCTACCGCGCCTCTATGGGACGCTCCGGGCCTTCGGCCCTACGCGGAGCTCGGCCTGCGGCCTTCGCTGGGGTTTGAAGCGAACCGTCGGGCCTGCGGCCCTCCGGTTCGCTTATTAAGACAGTTAGGAAGGGCAGTTTCACCCCGTGGGCTCGCCCGTCGGGCCTTCGGCCCTCGGGCTCGCGCGGAGAGCACCTCGATCGTGACGCTGCGGGCCTTCGGCCCTACGCGGAGCTCGGCCTTCGGCCTTCGCGGGCTTGACGCCTCGCCATCGGGCCTTCGGCCCTCAGGCTCGGCTTATTAAGATACTGGGGTTGTTGAACGCTTGGTAGCTCGATTTGCTCGGAGCTCGGCCTTCGGCCTCGCTTTAAATTACTTGGAGGTGACGCGCTTGGGCCCTCGGGGTGAAGCTCCGGGCCTTCGGCCCTCCGCGAGGTCGGCCTTCGGCCTCCCAGACTGAAGCTCGCCCTTCGGGCTCGCTTAACATAGATTTATATTGGTTCTGGTAATGTTCCGGCCCTCCTGCAGCGAGGCCTTCGGCCTCGCCCAAAATTACTGGGGTTCGGGACCCCCTTGGGCCCCGGGAGTGAAGCTCCGGGCCTTCGGCCCTCCGCGGGGTCGGCCTTCGGCCTCCCGGCCTGAAGCTCGCCCTTCGGGCTCGCTTAACTTACTTGGGATTTTGACTTTTTGTTCGGGGGAGTTTTTTGCTCTGTGCGCGAGGCCCAAGGGCCTCGCGGGCCTCTCTTTTTGTCGACTGGAGGTAAGGAGGCCTGGAGATTTATTTTTTATTTTCTTTTATTTATTTATTATTGTTTTTGTATTATTTTTTAATTATGTTGCAGTTTTTGGGCCTAAGAGCTGGACTCCTGCAGCTCGGCCTTCGGCCTCGCGAGCTGTCAGGCCTCTGAGGGACGCTTCGGGCCTTCGGCCCTACGCGGAGCTCGGCCTTCGGCCTTCGCACATTGTCGAAACGAATCGTCGGGCCTGCGGCCCTCCGATTCGTTTTCATGTTACACTTTTTCATTGGGTAGCATGGGAGCACTGGACTCTGGCAGCTCGGCCTTCGGCCTCGCAAGCTGGCGCGCTTATGTTGGACGCTTCGGGCCTTCGGCCCTACGCGGAGCTCGGCCTTCGGCCTTCGCAAGTTATCGAAACAAATCGTCGGGCCTGCGGCCCTCCGATTTGTTTTCATGTTACACTTTTTCATTGAGTAGCATGGATGCGTTGGACTCCTGCAGCTCGGCCATCGGCCTCGCGAGCTAGCGCGCCTGTGTTGGACGCTTCGGGCCTTCGGCCCTACGCGGAGCTCGGCCTTCGGCCTTCGCAGACTGTCGAAACGAATCGTCGGGCCTGCGGCCCTCCGATTTGTTTTTATGTTACACTTTTTCATTGCGTAGCATGGGAGCACTGGACTCTGGCAGCTCGGCCTTCGGCCTCGCGAGCTGTCGGGCCTCTGAGGGACGCTTCGGGCCTTCGGCCCTACGCGGAGCTCGGCCTTCGGCCTTCGCGGCTACGAAGCTTCGCCTTCGGGCCTTCGGCCCTCCGGCTCAGCTTGTATAGTTACACAGATTTTATTATACGCAGAAAAGCTTTGTTTTCTCGCAGCTCGGCCTCCGGCCTCGCAGGCTATCGCGCCTCTATGGGACGCTCCGGGCCTTCGGCCCTACGCGGAGCTCGGCCTGCGGCCTTCGCTGGGGTTCGAAGCGAACCGTCGGGCCTGCGGCCCTCCGGTTCGCTTATTAAGACAGTTAGGAAGGGCAGTTTCACCGCGTGGGCTCGCCCGTCGGGCCTTCGGCCCTCGGGCTCGCGCGGAGAGCACCTCGATCGTGACGCTCCGGGCCTTCGGCCCTACGCGGAGCTCGGCCTTCGGCCTTCGCGGGCTTGACGCCTCGCCATCGGGCCTTCGGCCCTCAGGCTCGGCTTATTAAGATACTGGGGTTGTTGAACGCTTGGTAGCTCGATTTGCTCGGAGCTCGGCCTTCGGCCTCGCTTTAAATTACTTGGGGGTGACGCGCTTGGGCACTCGGGTCGAAGCTCCGGGCCTTCGGCCCTCCGCAAGGTCGGCCTTCGGCCTCCCACCCTGAAGCTCGCCCTTCGGGCTCGCTTAACATGGATTTATATTGGTTCTGGTAATGTTCCGGCCCTCCTGCAGCGAGGCCTTCGGCCTCGCCCAAAATTACTGGGGTTGGGGACCCCCTCGGGCCCCGGGAGTGAAGCTCCGGGCCTTCGGCCCTCCGCGGGGTCGGCCTTCGGCCTCCCGGCCTGAAGCTCGCCCTTCGGGCTCGCTTAATTTACTTGTGATTTTGACTTTTTGTTTGGGGTCGCCGCCATCTTGAATTTTTTTCCAAATTTTTTTTCAGATTATTACTCCTGGGCCCAAATAATGCCCGCATGCCAAATTTCAGCGCGATCGGACCATTATTTCGAAAAATCCATACAAAATTTTTTTTGTGCAAAAAATCTGAAAAAAATTTTTTCGGAATCTGGAGAGCCCAAAAGTCACGCACAGCGATTTCCAGCTCGATCGGATGAAAAAAAATTTTTCGAAAAAAAAAAAAAAAATTTTTTGCAAAAATTTTTTACTCACCTGAAAGCTCTCGGGGTCCTCTATGACATTTGGTCGAGCACCCCCCACCTATCTCCCCCCGTTTAAGAGTTCCCATACAAACTTTGACGGGCCCTACGGCGGCCATCTTGGATCCGAGAATCACAAAAACACTTTTTCTTTAATCGAGGACCCTCAGAGATTTTACCACAAAAAAATCCGGCTCGAAGGACCATTTTGAAAATTTGGTGCAAAATTTTTTTTTTTTTTTTTGCAAAAATTTTTGCGGCACTAAAAACTGTCAGCAGTTCCCTATGACATTTGGTCGAGCACCCCCCACCTAGGTCTCACCGTTTAGCCAGGCCGTCGAACATTTTTTGACCAGGAAGCAAATCCTTTGACCAGATTGCATATACCCGAGAAATTTGACCGGTGGTTGCTAAGACCGAGTGGCCGAGGGGTACAGGCATCAGCCGCGAAAGCTGAGTACGTGGGTTCGATCCCCACCTCGGACATAGGTGATCTTGGTCGTTTTTCTTTGGTATATGACATCTAATATTTATAATTTATATAGTATTAAGTAGTGTGACTACTGGAGAAAAATTAAAAGTACAAATCAAAATATTTAGTTAATAAATAATTTGATTTGTATTTCGCAATATGTTCAATAGATGGCAGCACCAGTTCTCTCTAGCTATTCTAGAAAACTGTAAAGTATTCTAAATAGGAGGTGGCAGGCATGTATTGCTTACCCTCAGAGAATGGTCAAAGGCGCCTAGCCTTGTAAGGGATTGCATATACCCGAGAAATTTGACCGGTGGTTGCTAAGACCGAGTGGCCGAGGGGTACAGGCATCAGCCGCGAAAGCTGAGTACGTGGGTTCGATCCCCACCTCGGACATAGGTGATCTTGGTCGTTTTTCTTTGGTATATGACATCTAATATTTATAATTTATATAGTATTAAGTAGTGTGACTACTGGAGAAAAATTAAAAGTACAAATCAAAATATTTAGTTAATAAATAATTTGATTTGTATTTCGCAATATGTTCAATAGATGGCAGCACCAGTTCTCTCTAGCTATTCTAGAAAACTGTAAAGTATTCTAAATAGGAGGTGGCAGGCATGTATTGCTTACCCTCAGAGAATGGTCAAAGGCGCCTAGCCTTGTAAGGGATTGCATATACCCGAGAAATTTGACCGGTGGTTGCTAAGACCGAGTGGCCGAGGGGTACAGGCATCAGCCGCGAAAGCTGAGTACGTGGGATCGATCCCCACCTCGGACATAGGTGATCTTGGTCGTTTTTCTTTGGTATATGACATCTAATATTTATAATTTATATAGTATTAAGTAGTGTGACTACTGGAGAAAAATTAAAAGTACAAATCAAAATATTTAGTTAATAAATAATTTGATTTGTATTTCGCAATATGTTCAATAGATGGCAACACCAGTTCTCTCTAGCTATTCTAGAAAACTGTAAAGTATTCTAAATAGGAGGTGGCAGGCATGTATTGCTTACCCTCAGAGAATGGTCAAAGGCGCCTAGCCTTGTAAGGGATTGCATATACCCGAGAAATTTGACCGGTGGTTGCTAAGACCGAGTGGCCGAGGGGTACAGGCATCAGCCGCGAAAGCTGAGTACGTGGGATCGATCCCCACCTCGGACATAGGTGATCTTGGTCGTTTTTCTTTGGTATATGACATCTAATATTTATATAGTATTAAGTAGTGTGACTACTGGAGAAAAATTAAAAGTACAAATCAAAATATTTAGTTAATAAATAATTTGATTTGTATTTCGCAATATGTTCAATAGATGGCAGCACCAGTTCTCTCTAGCTATTCCAGAAAACTGTAAAGTATTCTAAATAGGAGGTGGCAGGCATGTATTGCTTACCCTCAGAGAATGGTCAAAGGCGCCTAGCCTTGTAAGGGATTGCATATACCCGAGAAATTTGACCGGTGGTTGCTAAGACCGAGTGGCCGAGGGGTACAGGCATCAGCCGCGAAAGCTGAGTACGTGGGTTCGATCCCCACCTCGGACATAGGTGATTTTGGTCGTTTTTCTTTGGTATATGACATCTAATATTTATAATCCAAAATCATGTTCAATTCATTCGTAAGCCCGGCGCCGGTTACCATCGACAATGTTAGCATCGAAGTTGTTCACGAGTACACCTACCTAGGACAGATCGTTCAGCTAGGCAGAAACAACTTTGATAAGGAAGCTAACAGAAGAATGCAGCTGGGCTGGGCAGCATATGGGAATCTTCGTCACATCTTCGAGTCGTCACTGCCTCAGTGCCTTAAGTCCAGGGTCTTCGACCAGTGCGTCCTTCCGGTCCTCACTTACGGGGTTCACAAACTCCAAGTTACTCAGCGAGTTATGGAGAGGGCTATGCTCGGAGTTTCTCTGAAGGACAAAATCCGGAATCAGGATATCCGTCGGAGAACCAAGGTCACCGACATAGCAACGAGGGTAAGCAAACTGAAGTGGCAGTGGGCGGGACATGTTTGTCGAAGAGCCGATGGCCGATGGTGCAGACAAGTCTTGGAGTGGAGACCGCGAACGACTCGCCCGGTGGGCCACCCTCCCGCCAGATGGACCGACGATCTAAAGAAAGTGGCGGGAAGTGGTTGGATGCGGAGAGCTGACGACCGAGTATGGTGGCACGAATTGGGGAAGGCCTATGTCCAGCAGTAGACGACTATGGGCTGATGATGATGATGATGATGATGATGTAATATAATGGTCGAATGATCAGTAAAATGTGGCGATTTGATGGCATTTGATAAGTTCATAACTGAGTTAAACCGCGCACGTCCACGTTCAATAACGTCCCTATTTGTAGTATCGGTATGATTTAAGTGTTCCATTTTGATCAATTTGGTTATGGAACCCTAAACATTACCGCGTACTCAGCCTTTTTAATATTAGTTGCCACCAGCTTGGCAACATTGTATATAGCAGGTAATGATGATGTTCGTCACGATGACTCAGATAATTTCGTCAATTTATTATTTTGTATGAAAAGCTATTCAGTGTTGTTTCGGACTAGTGCGTATATTATAATCGCAGGAATCATTCAAAATTACTAAGAAATCCTAAAATGTCCATATATCCAACTGTAGTTAGTATTTTTGTTTTGCTGATAATGATCATCGCTCCCTCGTGTATGTTGAAAGAAAGGGTAAGTAAGTATATAAATGTGTACTCAAATTAATATCATATAAAAAAATATGGCTCCAATGGAACACCAGTGCTGGACTCGGTTTATAGCCCAGCAATATGCTGAATTGGAGACCATAATGTGGCACTAATTATTTCATATTCGTGTTTCTTTTGTGTTTTAATGTGTAAAAGAAAACAACCATTACCAAGGAACAAAATAATAAATGAGAAATGCCGCCAGCATCCTCGGTACAATGCCACAAGTTCCAATCTTAGATATAGGTTAGGTTAAGTAGATTAGTTAGATTTAATCTATGTACATAAGTTGTAAATAATAAATTCATATTTGTATTAAATAAACATACAAATAACAGTTCTTTCCGGGATTCTAACCTGGAAACTCCAGCTTTGTTAGCAGGATCACTACAAACTAAGCTACAGAGGCTGGCAAATGAAACTAAGAGTCTGTTTCAGCATCACCGAATAAAATAATATTATTATGTCATTTATTTATTTGCCTTCATGAACATTAATAAATAATTATAAGTTACGCGAACCCTGAGGGGTGTTGCAATTTATATTAACTAGCGACCCGCCCCGACTTCGCACGGGTACTATACCTACATAAAAACCTTCCTCTTGAATTACTCAAAAATCTCATCAAAATCCGTTGCGTAGTTTAAAAGATTTAAGCGTTCAAAGGGAGATAGGGACAGAAAAGGTGACTTTATTTTATACTATGTAGTGATTGGGAATTTCTGTGACTTCGGTGGCCACATTATTACCCGATTTCCGTGGGTATCTCATCTCACACATTCTTCTGCCAATATATCCAAAAGTTATTGCATCTCTCACGGCATTCGCGTGATAAGGCTGCCACCGAGGTCACGGCGGTTGAAACGCTCAGAGAAAGGCCCATTTAATTAATGTCATTATGTTTCAGATAAATGCTCGCTATCCTTTTCTTTTATATGCCTAGTTAAAAGGACAGTAATAATTAATACCTGACGGATATATTTATCCGCAGATTGTGAAACCTTAGTATGCGATAGCGTCTAACAGTTCATTCAATGTTGACGGCTATTTTACGCTTAATCGTCAATCGTAAACGAAAGGCAGCTAACTGTGCACTAATATGAAAGAGTGACATAGAGGGAAAACTACGATACGCTACTAAGCGTTTGCGATTGGCAAGTTGGCTGACCATCCAGATCTGCTACTAAGCATACGAAAGGTTAAATAACAATGAATGAATGTACTGTTGTAGGGCCAATACGAGGCGGCCCTCCACAACGTGACCAGTTGCGTCGTCGAACCTCCTTGGTTCCGTCTGAACGTCACTACATACACGAACCGGGGCCGTAAACTTGTCAAAGGCAACTTCGAACTACAGCGTGAATTGAATGATCCCAAGGTTTGTTCTAATCGACAAGGTCCCGCATTAATCTAAATTATTTTATTCCACGGATTTGGCTTTTCAGTAACTCGGATCAGACCTCGTGTGAAACGGCTCTTTTTAACCGACATCATTCTTTGATATACTTATGACTGATCCCCTACAATTGTGGCTCGAGACTATATATTATGGCTTTGATTTGTGGTGTGAGTCAATTGAGGATCCCCAAGATTCCTAAGGTTTGTTCAGACACTACGCTACTGCCAGGGTCAAAGCAGTCTTCGCAGAAGGAGGCCTCGGAGCGGGAGAGAGGAAATTACCCTGCTGCACACCCGCTCCGTCGACGCAGGCTTGGAGGTCGGCGCAGACGCTACGCACATCTGCTAGCTCCGCCCTAGCACACCAACATAGCCGAAAGGTCATTAGACTGGGACCACTAACTCTTTGGTGTCCCATTGGGTCTGCAGCTTGGCTGCCCGCTGGAGTGACGCAGTAGAATGCTCAAAGCGATCCTACGTCACCCCGTCAAAAGCGGAGATGGCACTCGTTGGGTTTTTAGACGGTAGTGGAGGTCAATGCTCCGTAGTCCGTCATACCTGTCTCACGACAGGCTGCGTAAAAGCATTTTCCCAACGTAAAAAAAGGGCCAAAGCAGTCTTTGATAATGTCAGAAGCTACATCGTTGAACCTCCTTGGTTCCGTCTGAACGTCACCACATACACCATCCATGGCCGTAAACTTGTGAGGAGTAGCTTTGAACTACAGCGTGAATTGAATGATCCCAAGATCAAATCGACAAGATTTCGCACTAATGAAATGATTTTATTCCACAGATTTGGCTTTTTAGTAACTCGGACCTCGTGTGAAATTCTAAAAATTAACAACTAGAGTTGTGTACATCGATAATTCAACAGTACGTGCTTCCCAATAAACGGCGCGTATTTAAAAGACCAGTTGATAATGAACCTTCCTTAATCGTAATTAATATGTGATTCATCCCGTTTCATTTTCCAGTTCCATTTCAAACTCTTCTATATGGAGAATGGCACAGGCGAGGCCATCGACATAGGAAACCAGAACTGCCGCCACATTGTGGTGCGCCTGGTCATGCGGGCCGCGGGCGTGCGGTATAACATCAACAAATGTACCATGAAGCCGGTAGGTTCTCTTGTTCTGTGTATATAACACGGTCAAGCTAGTAGGCCATCGCGTGGTGACGGCATTAAGAATACCATTTGTCACCACCCCATATACTTCCATGGGTGTCGTAAGAATCGACTAAGGGATTGAAGAGTCAATGAATATTCCTTTATAGAAGATTGATGATGGGCAGCAGCATCATCATAGTGGACACGCTACTGCAACCGCCAACCCGCTTGCCCAGCGTGAAGATTCTGGCAATGCGTCTATATCCATAGTTAATAGGAGAGGCTAACGTCCAACAGTGGACTGAGAGAGGCTGACGACGCAACTTGACGAAGCTAGTAGAGGAAACCAGGATGCTTAGCCAAGTTGCCAATCGCTAGCGCTTAGTAGCGTATCGTAGTTTTCCCTCTCTGTCACTCTATCATATTAGTGCGACAAAGACAGTTAGCTGCGATTAACGATGAAGCGCTAGCGATTGGCAACTTGTCTAGAAGCACCCTGAACTGCCGGTAGATCTTGAAAGCTGATGTGCTGTTGGCATAAGAAACCAGAACGGACTCGTGCCTAGAAACCCTTGCAATGCTCAAGATTCTAGTTTATGAATTGATGGGAGATTCGCATGTTTAGGTAAATTAAGCACTAGAGGTAGGTGAACAACTGCTTTGCAGAGTGTCAACTTTGACTGCATGAGAAAAACACGTTAATTTAACTTGTTGGATCTGATTAGGAATATTTTAGTAAAAATACAACTATTCCCAGTTTCTCGGTTTTCTTTTTAACTTCCAATTATTCATTTTTTTCAGGCGACTGTCAAATTCAGTGGAATTGACATAGACGCTATACTTCACACCCTGACGCAGACCCTGTGGTACGGCTCTATCAAAATCCACTGGGAAGTAACCAACCACGGGACCCTTATCATGTGCCTCGATACGTTTGTGAAAATCGTTTAAGTCAAGGACTCGATACTGAGAAAATGATGGCACTTCTATAGTTTTAGGTGTGAACCATGATTCAGCTACCGGTTAACATTTTAAATCCTTATCATATAAGTATTAGACTAGTGACTAGAGCTGTAAACATGTAACATTAAATATTACGTAAGAAGTAGGTATCTAACATTTAAGCTTTAACATGGTCATTAACATTATTTTAATATATATTATATTTATTTTCAAAACAATCCAAAACACAAAGGCCAAAAAGTTAAACTATATGTAATGTATTGTAGATCAAAGATACCGAGGATGCCGCCAGCATTTCCTCACTGTATCGCAATACTGATGCGTTGTGCGAGGAAGTCGCCAGCTCTTCGGTCTTTAGTTACGTCAACAATATTAGTATGACTTAAAACGGGATATTTACCATATAAATTGGAATTATTGAGCACCCGATATTTCGGGAATGTTGCAAATGCCATCTTTATGGAGTAACTGACGAACTGAGACTTTTAGTCGTGATCGTGATCTAATATTAAAAGGAAAAATGTTTGATATCTATATTTGTTATTTTATTATGTGTTTTCAATAAAGCTATTCACAAGAATGTTTTAGTTAATCATTCGACGCTTATAATGAACAACGCTGCATCTCAAGATACTAGGTACAGTCAAGTGCAAAAATAAGTATCTAAAGAATCCGCTCGTAAATATGTTACGACGTTCTTATTACACAGAATTAGAGTGCACTGCAATGGGACATATTTTTGAACATTTTTGTGTACACCTTAATTTGTCTTTGACTGTACATGGTCTTAATTTGAATTCTATCAATGAAGCACTAGAATTCCCATTGCAGGCGCGTCATCATTATCATCATCAGCCTATGATAGTCCACTGCTGGACGTAGGCCTGTCCTATTGTTATTAATTATGCGTATAGACGCATTAGGAGGTAAATGACCATAATCGCCACGCTGAGCAAGCATATTCATAACTTTTGTGCATCGTAATATTGTCACTTCCATGGATTAACTTGTTTAATGCTACTTTTTTTAGGCTTATGATAGTCCCGTGTTTAATCGCTTGTCGTTGTTGCCATATCGTTCCTCTGACAAGTACGCAAGTACGAAAGTGATGCGTAGCACGATAAACGCGTGACCATGATGATAATATTTTGTAAGTTGAGTCGATGCTATTAGAAAACGCAGAAATGACAACATTATCAACAAATATTTTAGTTTCATCTTCTCTTGGATCGCGCCTCTTGGATCACCCCTGAATGCTTGTAAGTATTAAGTACATTATGGTTTTCAAACTATATAATTGATGATCATCATTAACGTAATGATGATTGTAATTTGAACAAATAATTACCTGTTATACATTGTATGTTACAGTTACGGATGCAAAGGCATTTTACATCTCGTATGTGAAAACACTCACTACGCTTAGAATTTTATTTTAGAATCATTCACTTCGCTCGTAGTTTAACTATAAAATACTCTCGCTTGCTCTTGTTTTAATTTCATACTTGGGGGTAAACTACAACTTTACACCCTTCAAACCGATTGAAATAACTATTACTGTGTTCCTTGGTTTTTGAGTATCTTGTTTGTTTCGATATGTATGATGGTGACTGTACCATTTGTCATAGCGTAGTTGGTGTAGGTACTTGCTGTTATTAAAGTTATATTATATATAAATTATGCTTCATGTTATTAAGTAAAATCCGTTTCTATTGTAAATTGGTAATGGGACAACAACATTTCAATTAAAAGTAGCTTTCGTAGTTATAATGTATAAAAATTGTTTAATATAATATGCACATAAAATTTAATAGTAATTTGTTTTCAGTTTTTATCGCGATCGATCATTACCAGATTATATTTTACGTGTGACATTAATACAACAAACTCCAAGTCTGCCTGAAGTGAATAGATTTTTCATATATATTTATTTTCAAAACTGCAATTTATGTACGTAGATTAAATCTAACTAATCTACTTAACCTAACCTATATCTGAGATTGGCCCTTGTGGCATTGTACCGAGGATGCTGGCGGCATTTCCTCGCTGTATCGCAATACTGATGCGTTGTGCGAGGAAGTCGCCAGCTCTTCGGTCTTTAATTTATTATATAATATAATTTATTATATAATTTAATTTATTCGTCAACCAGACGTTTCGCGATCTCAGCAAACAATTTGCGTGCGCTGGGGCCCCATGAACCTAAAGTTTCTAGTGAATAGATCAAAACATATACAGGTTGTAAGTCTAATACGGGCGAAGCTCTTAATGGGTATTAGTTTACGACATAATAAGTACATTCAAATAACTTTTACTTAAAATAAGAGCAACAAAATTTTCCATACAAAATAATTCGGCGCGCAATGTAGAGCAACATACGCGAGTTAAACACTCGTTGACAGCTAATTTCAAAAGCAGATGACATAACTGCCATATCAATAATAACAAATGTTCGTACCTTGCGTAATAAATGTAAATAATCGTTACATTGCTGCTCCGATAATCTTAAAAAAATTCTGTGGGGTCATAATTAAGAGTAATTTTGAAAAAACCTTGTAATCCATGATCACACTAATGAATCCCATGCCTGGTTTAATTGTTCGCCCGTATTAGATTTACACACTGGTAGATTAAATATTTGGTGTTTTTAATCCGACTACAACGAAGAAGGTACAGACGCCATCAAATATATTGCAACGGCCAGGGTAGTCACAAATATCGAAGCATGACATGACTCTATTTTCATGGCATTATAGAATACATGTAGAATACTGATGGCATGAATGCTCAGATATTTTTGGTTTGAGCACCGTGGCTGGTCCGATATTTACCGTGGGCTCTTATAACCAGAAAGATTTTAACCACGCATTTTTTTCTACTATTTTTGAATGTATTTTAAAATAAAACGTAGTATGTTATTCATTAAACAAGCAATTAAAATTAGTGTTAACGTTTTTTTACAAAATCTAATTTTTAAAGGTTTCATTTCTCAGTTTTTGACATCTATTAATGAGGTTAGTGAGACTATTGTCCATAATGGCACCAACGCCCTTAAAAAGACCTTCTGTACCGAGTACCAATTAATATGTTTTTTTCAATGGGTAATAACTCTGAAACTAGGCGATATCCAGAAACATTTATATGACATTATAGTTTCTAAATGTGGTCAAGAATACACTGTTAAAGTCAGTCGAGTTTAAACAGCCCACGGTGTATAAATATGATGGCTACTGTAGGCACTTACAGTGCTTTTAGGTCCGCTTGACCTCATACAATAGTGAAAAAAGAAAAAATAAGTGATCAATTTTGATAGACCAAGTATCTAAATATTGGAAGTTCTTCTTATAGTTGGGACAATATCAAATTCATTATGAGTGTTCGACGATATTTTCTTGCAATTGTGATAATTGTATTATCGGTAGACGAATGCTCTGCGACCGAAGAGGTAAGTAAGCTGATTTAATAATAAATTATTACTTTTGTTATTGTACAGCGGCGTTCAGAATTGCAAAGACAATGAAATTTATCAGTCCACGAAATTTTAAACCCCACTGTACCTTTTAATGTTTTTATAATAAGAAAATAACACAAGAATTATATAATTGGATTTAACCATCTGAAGGATTGTAAATAATTGCAATAAGCGGGAATAAATAACTAAAATAAATAAAACAATTGCAAAGTTAGAAGGTTCACAAAAGATCGGAGGTCTACCGGCCATTGTGGCAATCTTTGGGGAGGTTTTTTGGCTGATATGATGATGTTGAAGGTTTACCAAAAACAAGCTAAAGCAAATTTTATATACATATGTACCTATTTAACATACATGCTATGTGTGGTATAGCAAGTTTTCAGGGCTCGGTATATCAATTAATAAAATAAATTAAACCCGTATAGCTATGACCACTTTGTTTTTCGCCCATTCCTCTATCTGTAAAAATAATTTATCCCGGGAACGCGTAAACGTTTGAGTTAAAATTACTACTAATAAAAATTTCTATACATCATATATCATACATTACGCAAGTTTCGCAAAATCGTGCATGATAAAATATGCAAATATTGTTTACTTTTAGATTGAAAATAAATGTATTAAGTTCAGTAATTGTAAAATCGTTATAGTATGGATTTTTCACAAAATTTCAATACTTAAAAATAATTTCTTACTTAGTTAAAAACCACTAAAGACACGCAACGAAAACAAATTTCTGCCATCTTGCTTAATAACACATGTAAGTTTTTTTACCGAATCAGTAATAACGTCGATTGTAATATGAATTAATGTAACCACCAAAATGACGAAATTGAGTTAAGTATACCGTTCGACTGCAAATTTCCTGCTCTTTCGAACGGTGTATTTAAAATATTGATATTCGGAAAAAAATGACGATTACGTTAACAAAAACTTTGCCATTTTATTAGGTTTCTACGTTTTTTATTAGGGTTCCGTAGCCAAAATGGCAAAAACGGAACCCTTATAGATTCGTCATGTCCGTCTGTCCGTCTGTCCGTCTGTCCGTCTGTCACAGCCAATTTACTCGGAAACTATAAATGCTACAGTAACGAAATTTGGTAAGAATATGTGTTGTATGAACCGCTACAGGAATATGATACTAAATTGTAAAAAAAACCATTGGGGTGGGGGCCCTCCATACATGTAACTGAGGGATAGAATTTTTTTTTTAGTTGTACATAAGCGTGTGGGGTATTAATAGAAAGGTCTTTGAAAATGACATGAAGGTTTATACATCACATTTTTATTTAAGCAAATCGTTTTCGAGATATCAGGTCTCAAAGTCTGAAAAATGTGTCCCCCCCCCTCTATTTTTTAAACTACGCGATATAAAATTCTGAAAAAAATATATGTTATGCACATTAATAAACTCTATCAAAGAATTTTGGTTTGATAAAATTATCTCCTATAGTTTTTGAGGTAGGCTGATTTAACTGTATTTTTTTAATAATAAATTGATAATGGTACGGAACCCTTTGCGCGCGAGTCCAACTCACACTTAGCCGGTTTTAACGTATATAAAGGTTTCATAAAATCATAGGCAATATTTTAACGTAAGTACGAATTTGTAAGTACAAAATATGTCCTTCCTAATGTACTCACCATATTTTTATAAATGTCAATGCTGTAAGCGCCATTTGTAATGTATGGCTTATAAGCAATTTGGTTTCAATTTGTGAGTTACACTAAGTTATGCAATCCACTTTTGATGATTTTCATTAAATTATTAACGTAACTCCAAAATTTTTTTTAAATATTTAACGTAAGCACCAGCCATTTCCTGAACTACAACTGTGGTCAAACTTAGTAACTGTGTGTCAAATAGACCTCTCAAAAATAAAAAACAAGATAAACATCATTTAAATAGGATAATTAACTAAAAAGATACAACATACTTTATAAATGTCAAATTCGTTTTTGGGCTCTCCTGAAAAATCGTCATTTGGTGGTTACATTAATTCATATTACAACTGACGATAAGTTTGAAAGTTCATTAAATTTCCTTGCAAAATCACTCTTAAGAACATAATCTACATTATCTAGTTTTCATACATCAACTACGTTTTGGTTATGTACGATAGATCGTACACTATTCATTTAAGGGTTAAAGATCCCATCATCACGATTCTTATAGATATCGAGTAGCATATTTTATTATACAAAAACAAATCACTCGAATTGAGAGTCCTTTTTTGAAGTCAGTTAAAAATATGCGATATTGTCCAGTCCATACATTTGGAAAAGGAAATCAAAATTAATAGGGTACTTTTAATAATAGGAAACGACTAGTTAATCATGCAATTTGGCAGGAAGCAAGATCTTGTAGCCCAAGTGTAATATTTTAACTATCTGAAATCAGTATTTATTTTGCAATAAGGTAATCATTCCATTACATCGTGAAGGGATTCCATTACATCCATTACACCGTCACATCTAGTCGCTTTTTTAACTATTAAAACTTTAGCTTCTCCGATCCTGAGAGTTTACGTGTGTCTAAATTTCGATCTAATTTTAGGATAATATAATTCTGGTGCAAATGCTTTCTACTTACTCGTTACAAACCCAGTGTGCAGAAATCAATCCCTCACCAATCGGTAGCAGACGTGGCTATGTTTAAGTGTAAATTACAAGTTGTATGCAATATTTCCAGGGCCCTTATGAATTGACCATCAACAATATAACAAATTGTCTGTCAGAGTCAGAGCGGCCTTCATGGGCTGGCTTCAATGTAACAAGTTACATCAATAAAGGACGCTGCTTCATTCGAGGTGCCTATTTTACAACACGGGATATTGAGGATCCCAAGGTAACCTTTATGATATTACTACCATTTTTGCGCGTATCTACTTCAATACATTAGATCCTCTTTCCAGTACAGTTACTTACATCATCAGCATATTTCAATCTACTTCTGGACGTAGGTCTGTCCTATTAACTACGTACAGACGCATTAGTAGTTAATTGCTCATAATCGCTACGCTGGGCAAGCGAATTGGCGATCACAGTACTGAGTCCACTATGATGACGCTGCTGCCCATCATCGATCAAATCAAAGAATGGTCAGTGATACTTCAATCCCTTAGCCAACTTTTACGACACCCGCGGGAAGAGTTGGAGTGGTAACAAAGTATTCTTGCTGCCGTCACTACACGGCTGACGACAGTAACTGCTTAATATTCAAGACTTTTCTTATTTCAGTTCCGTATCCAACTCCAATACATAGATCCAATGAATGGGGCCAAGGTGAAAGCATTCGATGTAAAGAACCAGACTTGTCATAACATGATCATTCGAGTGGTCTCACAAAAACTCGGCCTGCGGTTTAACCCCAAGAAGTGCATACTGAAGGCGGTAGGAGAACTTTTTCATTGATTTTTCATACCTCCTTCATGGAAAGTTAACAGTGAAGTAAATAGAACTGCATTAAATATTTCATAGTGAAATCGTTTTAGCGTCTTTGAAATAAAAGAAAAGTATGTATGGTTGAACTCACATACTTACCTACCATTTTAACAGTACTAATACTTGGAAACACAAGTTCTTTAAGTACAGGATGGTTCGAACTTAAAATGCAGGAGGTTTAGCTTCTATTAGCTCTAGCGTCACGTGTTTTTTGGCTTCAGTTATAGCCGCTTTATTTCAAAGTAAAGTAAAGTATAATTTATTGCAAGTCACATTATATATAATGACAGAGGTAGAATATAATATGTCATATACCATCTACTTCGTACATTTTTATTATCTTCTTGAACTATGCCTCTTGAGGTGGAAAGTTGCCAGTTAAAGGTATTACCTATAATTTCCTATTGCTTTATTTGTTTTTAGACTTCCGGCGAGTTCAATGATTTAGATGTGGATGCAATTATTCACTCAATAGTGCATTCCCTTTGGTACGGCACTGTACTAGTTCGATTCGACATGATGGCATCTAAAACCAGGGTCACGTGCGTCGAATACAACGGGCAGATAAACAAAACTAAAAATTACTTTGGTCTGCAGTAGTAACCAAGTAGTAAAGTTTACGTTAGCGTTTAATTGATATGTAAAGCAGTCCATCACACTCGTACAAGCAATGTACCTAGGACGAAGCCGAAACGAACCTAGGAGAAGTTTCATAAGTTGCGAATCTTCTATAGAGAATGTTCTCGGCAATTAAAATTTTACAAGCAATCTAATATAATAATATAATGCAATACAATAATGAAGAATATTGTAAATAACAATTGAGTATACAAAGCATAAACTATTTCTTAAAAGGCATTTATATACAACGGTTTTGGCATGATTAGATTGCTTGTAAAATTTTAATTGCCGAGAACATTCCTCTATAGAAGATTCGCAACTTAACAATTTTTATAAGTTCTCATGTAAACATTCTCAATGAGAACTTACTCTTAAATTCTCTTGAAAATTCTCGGAAATTTTCGAGTATATTCCCGCAATTTGAGAATGTTCTGCAACTTATACTCGTACATTGCTAGCTTGTACTGATG